>CM044958.1:2785772-2875266 GCA_024516035.1 Bactericera cockerelli | reverse complement strand
ATAGAATCAAAAAAAGGTCATTACATATTTCATGGGATCTTCAAGAAAGCATTTCCTTTGAAGAAAGTGACGGACCTAGGGCCAATGGTAGGCACAGTAATTCTAAATTTTCAGTAGTTTTTCTCTTGAAGGTTATTTAGTAATTCTTGATAGGCTTACTTGGCTTGATAATTCTTAAGACAAGGATGCCATACTCTTTGCCATTCATTTATTAGAGGAAAACTTACTTCAATTCAATAGTTATTATTATCAATCCTATCACCAAGTAAGGTGTTCATTTTTTCAAACTTTTGATAGTTGAAGAGAAATTTTGAAAATCATAGGATAGGATCCCGTATTGTTTTGAATAACTGAGGCAGTGCTGAATCAAACCCGATTGCTTTGATTGGTTTGCTGAATCAAAGTTTGATTCAGCAAACCCGATTGCTGAGGCGATCTTATTGTGTTGACTGTTCAAAAAGTGCTAAAACAATATGATTCTTCAGTGGGATTCTGTTTACGAGGATCCTGCCATCCATCTGATATAGATGGTAAAGTTTTCTAGAGAATCGTGTGATGAAATACCAACAAATGCTTGTACTACTGCTTATTAATTATTTTAAATTTTAATCACAAATAATGGTACCCCAAACTGCCAGATCAATGTACGGTGGCCAAGTGAGTTAGCTCACTAGGCATTTCACGCACGGTGACCTGGGTTCAATTCCCAGCTGGACAGGATTTTTTCTGCTCTGTACTTGGATGTTCTGGGTCCACAAATGAGAGGCTGCTGTGATGTGAGCAGCGGCTAGTGGCGGAATTATGGCCAAAAACAAGATATTGTATAATAAATGGTTCAAAATCCTATGATTCTGCACTACCCGCAAAAATTGTGACATAATAACAAAAATAAAAAATAAACATAATTTCAAGTGTCAGTATTAGGGAACATGAAATTTCTGTAATTGATCTCTTTTTTGACATTATACTTATTATTTTTAAATATTATCATTATTATATCAAGTCTGATGATGAACGAAATCCTTTGGAATATGCGCTTCGAAGGACCAAACATTGACTAAAATATTGTGTACAGAGAAGCTTTCGTAAATCCGGGCCAAAGGACCAAATTTCTACTGAAACGTAATGTTCACCAGAGTTTTCGGAAATCCGGCTCGTAGGATCAAAAATGCCTTGAGCGAGAACAAACTACAAATACTAAATCTCGTGATTCTCTCAACATTTAGAATAACATGACGTCAGTGTTAAGTGTTATCATTAGGACAGTCAGTACAGTACTGACTTCTTATCAATACAGCAATGATACCTACGGAGCGTACAGTCTCTGAAATAACGATCATGAACAAGAAACAAGTTCTGTACAGCTCGTTCTTCAAAAACATGTATGATGAATTATTATTTTGCTAACTTTAAATCATTGTAGGGTTTTTTAATCGCATCAAAAGTCGTCGTACATTTCTTTCTGATGATTATTTTTTTCCCGTCAAAAAGTCAAAAAAATATCTGAATTTCTATAATTATTTTTTACTCTTGTTTGTATATTTTTTCAAATTTTACAACGTTTTCTCTCTCGGAAAAAAAAGATTTTCAGAAAATAAATATTAAAGCGAGAGAGAAAAAAAAAGAGAACAAGAAATATAAAAGAGGAAAAAAACAGAGAGAGAGAAATACATACACAAAACCGGGGGTATGGGGATTTTTTAGTATGAAAGACAAAGAGAGATTATATAGAAAACGCTCGGAGAAGAGAGAATGGTATTGAACAACACAGCACAGTGTTGAAATAGTTTAGTGACGTCAGTGGGTAACAGACGCTGTAATGTAGTGTATAAGGCTTTATCTCGTTCCTAATAGCAGAGTGTTCAATTTATATAAAAGTAAAATACTGGCAACATTTTACATTTTCACTGTCATTCTTTTGCTTGGCTCCGTATAACCTACTCCATCCTCTGTCTCTCTCACTCTTCTCTATCCAACTCCATTCTCTGTCTCTCTCACTCTTCTCTATCCTACTCCATTCTCTGTCTCTCTCGCTCTTCTGTATCCTACTCCATTCTCTGTCTCTTTCGCTCTTCTGTATCCTACTCTGTTCTCCATCTCTCTTACACTTCTGAATCCTACTCCATCTATTCTCTATCTTTCTCACTCCTCTCCACTCTCCGTACATCTCTCTCTCTCTCTCGCTCACTCTTGCATTACCATCCAATCCAAAACAACGCCAGGTTTTATGTGTCTTCACTGAAGACTTCAAGACTGAACGGTCATCCTTCGAATCCTTCTGCAAGACACGAACATTCCTCGAAACTTTTATTTCATTTGATAATTTTGATGCATTTCCGAGGACGTCTATTTTTCGTCTTGAAATTATTTTCTTTCAATATTGGACTACGAATTTTTAAAAATAAATTGTTTTAAATTCGTAAATTGTTTTTAATATGGGCGCAGCGCGGATTATGCCTCTTTCTAAATAAAATTTTGTCTAATTTCAACGTAGATATTATTATTCTCTGTCATTACTCAGAAAACTCTTGGTCTGGGGTTTCTATGTCTATTTCAAATACCATGTTCATGAAATATCTAAGTCCTTTACATGCTTGACGTTACTTAACACCTCGAAATTTTAAAAAACCAAACTCGATTTTTTTTAAATGTACCTAAACTAAAAAAAACCTAAATATTCAAAATTATTTTTTTTTAACTAATTAGAAAATCCGGGCCGAAGGACCAATTGAATTCACCACAGTATAGGGAATCCGGTTCGAAGGACCAGAAATTTAATTAAGCGGTTATCGTGCTTTTTGTCATGAGATCATTATTTATCCCCTCCATCATGCCCCTATTATGCCCTTAATCTCTCCTGATAGACCTGATGAAGGAGCAGACAAACCTCTGTGAAACAGGTCCTGACTTGACCATTCAGTCTAGAGGTACCTCCAGCGTACAGACCCTACAGTAATGCTTACATTCAGTGCCACCAGTACCGACTCGTACTGAACATTGCCTTCAACTAGCTTTAGTCTCTCATGTACACCATAGTCCAACTCCATACCATCTACTGACGTAAGCCAGACCATACCAGTTATGCTGACCATAGCCTCCCTCCAGATAAGAGTCGGACAATTCTATCAGTATTGTCCGACCACTTGGTAAGACTCAAAATATGAATTAAAACAATAAATCAAGCCAAAGTTAGAACAAAAATAAAAATATTAATTATATATTTTATTAAGGCATCTGACTAAAAGCTAATGTAAAAAAACCACAGAATTTAAACAGCTAAGACTTGACAGTAATAATAATAATAATATTACCTTATTTATACTGCCCGATCAGGACTATTAAGTCGTCAGTTTAAGATGTATTATTATGTGGTAAAAATCCTAAATGGGAGGATAACTTGTCATGTCTCGGCTGGGTTTCGAACCCGCGACCTCTGGAATCTCTGGATTCACAGAGTGCCGCCTTTACCACTGAGCTACCGAGACAGACAATACGTTAAAGTAAAGCCCGGCATTGTGAAGGAATAAAATTTAAAAATATTCATTTGGCGGGAGAAAAAAGCTTCAAGCATTATTATCTCCCCAGGTCAAAAGCTCTGTTTATTATGTACCTTCGTAAATATCATTATGCTATGAATTGTTTTGTAAATAGAACTTCATTGTATTTGATAATAATGAAATGAATATAATGAATGAATTTTAAAATTTTAAAACATATTTAATTAAATAATTAACAAAATGTCGAACATTTCACCCCCCAAATTGGTATGTAATATAATAATAATATCGCCTTATTTATACTGCCCGATTAGGACTATTCAAGTCCCATTATTCCAGCAGTAAGCCCAAGACATATTATTTTGTGGTATAAATGCCGAATGGGAACATAATATCTCATGTCCCGACTGGGTGGCGAACCCACGACCTCTGGAATCTTTGGATTCACCGAGTGCCGCCTTTACCACTGAGGTACCGGGAATATGTAGTATATGTTTTTACCCCGGACATTCAAAGTAAAGGGTAGAATTTTTTCTAGCCAGCCGACAATCGAACCCGAGTGTCCTGAGAGCTGGGCCAGTGTGATAACTACCTCGGAGTCTACTCCCTTCAAAAAAGAATTTCAATTCAAAATGCAAACTCTCCCTAGTTCCTACACTACCCTCGGAAGCACATAATCCTGCTCCGCTCAGAGTATTCCCATACTCAGGAACAGAAGGATTCATGCCCCCCCCCCCCCCCTCTCTCTTAACCCTCGTCCTCTCTCACTTCCTCTCTGGAACACACAACAGTTGTTTGAAGCGCTAGGGCCTGAGCTCTCCCCTATAACTCGCTGCTGTAGAACCCTTGCCTCATGCATCGTTTTAGAAAGAAGTATGAGCGCTGGAAGTGCTGGAGCAATCAATTTGGGAACGTCTTTTAGGGCCGAATTATGAAACAGCATTAGATTTAATCTATGTGGACACTATCGTCACTATCCCCACGCCCTCTAGTGAGAGTTTCAACCAATCACAGTGCACGAGAGCCTAAGTTAAGTGATAGTGTCCACTTAGAATACTAGATTAATCGAATAGGCTTAATTAAGGGATAATGTCCAGTTATATTAAATCTAATCCTGTTTGACCCTACTTAAAAAAAAAAAAAAAAAAAAAAAAATCCTGTTTGATGTTTTGACCCTTGGTCATTCTGGAGCAGTATCCAAAAATGCCGACGAGGTTGAACAATGCCGAACCCAAGTAGTTTTGGGAAAAGGCAAAGTGAAAGAAGAAGGAGCAGTATCCAAAAATATCAGAGAGCTAGAAAAATACCACTACTAACTAAAATTCCGTATAGAAATACTCGAACTATACAACTAGGTTTATTTTCTTGCTAATTTGGTGCAGAACTTTTAATTATTGTGAGATATATCGAAAAAGAACATAATATCAAAATGTATCTTTTCTTATCATTTTGCTGTAGGATCCTTGCATTGAGAGATATTTCAACAATGGTACTCTGGAGTCTTGAAAATTCGATTCAAGAAAGTCTTCTTTTTTTTCTTTTTCTGTTCTTGCAATTTCAGAGCAGCATCCTTGAAATATTAGCTTGCTCATTTGAAAGTGACCTAAAAGATTGGATTTGGAAAAATATCATTTCTTATCAATTTGCTGTAGGAAACTTTGCATTGTGAGGTAAACCAGAAAGAGATGGCACTGGAGCACGAAAACAATTTGAAAAGGTCCCTTTGAACATTGAATTTCGGAGTGTCTCTATTCTTGAAATTTTGCTGTAAAAGCCTGTCACATATTTTGGGAAGAAATGAGAAACATTGGAACTAACAATTTGGTAACATTTCTTTTCTGGTCATTTTCATATTCCTGAAAAAAAGTAAAAGCGCTCCAGCATTCAGGACTTCTTTAGTTATTGTAAGATATCTCAAAAAAATCTAGAACATTGAATTTCTCAACATTTTGCTGTAGAACCTTTTTATTGAGAGATATTTCAGAAAAAAAAGTAAGAGCTCTGGAGTTTGAGCATTCCACTTGTTAACGTCTGTTTGAGAGATATTTTAGGAACAAGCAGTCTGAAGCATTTAATTTGGTAATATCCACGTGCGTCGTTTATCAACTTTTTCAGTTTCTTCCACCGATTTTTTGAGCAGGATCCTTGTGAGATATTTCAAAGAGATAGCAAAATACTAGACATAACCATTTTGTAGCGTCTCTTTTCTTGCCAATTTGGTGCAGGATTCCAATAGTTATTGTGCGATATCTCGAAAAAGCATTAAAATTCGAAAGGTATATGTTATCATCATTTGTTTTAGGACTCTTGTACTGTGTGACATTTCAGGAAGAGCTGGCTGTGGAGCAATTCAAACAATTTAAGAATATCCCTTTAAAAAATGTTTCTAGGAATAGCTCTACAATTTTGCTGAAAACACTTTACACTGTCACTTATTTTGGGATTTGAGAATATTACAATGTACAATTTAAAAACATCTCTTTCCTGATCATTTCCTAGTAAATACTTTCATCGTGAAATATTTCAAGACGAAATATGAAAAAGATAAAAGCAAACAACTTGACAACATATCTTTTTTTGCTATTTTTCTGTAGAACTCTTGCATTGTCAGATGGTTCTCAAAAGCACAATAGCATTCATTTTGCAAATGTCTCTTTTCTGGATCTTTCTCGGGATATATCAAGGAAAGATGGCAAAACTTTTAAGCACAAAATTAGGTGAAGTCTCTTTCCTAGTCGCTTTTCTAAAGAACCCTTTAATGTGAGATTTTTCAGGAATAGAAGGGAAAACTTTTGGAGCATAAAATTTGGTATTGTCTCGTTCCTAATAATTTTGTAGAAACGTTCCTGCATTTAGTATATTTCAGCATAATATGGTAAAACACAAGAGCATACAATTTGGAAGCGTCTCTTTTCTAGCAATTTTCCTGTAACACACTTAAAACACGATTTTTTTTAGGAAGAGATAAAAGAGACCCGTTGCATACAATTTAGCAACGTCTCTTCAAACCGTTTTGTAGTTGGACCACTAAATTGTGAGATATTTCAGGAAGATATGGAAATCATTAGTGCATATATTATGATCCTTGAATTGTGAGATATTTCAATAAGGTATAGAAAAGTAGTGCATACGATTTGAGAACACCTTTTCTTGCATTTTGCAGAGAAACAAATCCTTGCATGGTAAAGTACATTTTTTAGTAAAATTTGGTAAAACACTTGGTTTCATCGTGAGATATTGCAAGAAAAGATCCGAAAAACATTAGAACATTCAATTTGGAAACGTACCTTTTCTTGCTATTTTACTGTAAACCTAACAGTCTCAGATATTTCCCAAAATCGTCAGAACATTCAATTTTGGAATCTCATTTCTGGCTCTATCATCGTGATCTTTCAGGGAGAGATGAGAAAACTTTGGAGCCAACAAATCCCTCATTTTAAAGAATCCTTTCATCGTGATATATTTCAAGGAGGGAAAAACTTGGTTTGTAGCATACAATTTTATTTACATATTTGAACTCTCCTCTTTTTTAATATTTTTCTCGTAGCATAGGTACTTGCATTCTAGGATATTTCAGGATAATAAATATCTTAAAACAGAAGAGCAAACTGTATGCTAGCAACTATTTTCTAGCCATTTTCCTGTAGAACTTTTTGTGAGATTATTAGGAGTCTCATTTTGCTGTAATACACATAGAAGCACGACTTTTTTAGGTTGAGATTGAAACAGCTCTTTCTTACAATTTAGAAATGTCTCTTCTAGCCGTTTTCTGTGGACCATCACATTGGAAGATACATCAGGAAGATATGGAAAAACATTGGAGCATAAATGTGATTCTTTTTAATAATGAGATATTTCAGCAGCAAGCGCGGCCGGTGGGAAAATGTTTTGGGGGTACTGTCCTGCTGCCACATAAACCGGACTAAAATTTACAGAGTTCCTCTTTCAGTATCTAAAGAGTTTGAGTTTGTTTACCATGCCAAACATAATAATTATGCATTAATTATTATAGTAATATTCCACCCTTTTCCACCCAACCATGCTGGAGGTTCTGCAGTTCTGGCCAGTCCTGTTCATCAGGAAGATAAGAGGCGTATGATTTGGCAACATCTCTTTTAGAGTTTTTTTTTGGCGGTAGCACCCTTCAATTAAATTGAGATATTTCAGTAAAATTGTATGGGAAAGTATTGGTGCATTAAATTTGAGGACGTCTTTTTCAGAAAAAAAATGGGAAGATACTGAATCATACAGTTTTTTTTTTTTTTTTTGACATTTTCATGTCTTTGCTCTGGCACATAACCAAAATTATGTGACGAAATTATGTAACGAAATATTAAATTATAAAAAGAGAGAAGAGAAAAATTATGTGTCATGCGCACAATACGAAATTTGGTCAGTTAAGTTTTAGACCTTGAATAGTAAAGATGAAAATGTCCCAATGGTTGCAGACTCGTATGCAAGCGTTTTTTAAACAAAAATTTAACATCGCTTTCAACTGCATGGTCAAATGGTCATATCAGTAGTCACCGTGGCAGAGTGAGTTAGCGTGCTAGACATTGTACGCATGGTGACCTGGGTTCGATTCCCAGCGGGGCAGGAATTTTTTTTTTTTCATCTTGTATTGTCCAGCACATATGAAGTCCTCCCTAGAAATTTAATTTCTAATTGATCTGAAATCGTGAAGGAACCCTAATTTTACCTTATATAAATAAAAAATTCAATGTTGGTCAGGGTCTTTTTCAAGGAATTTCATTTTATATTCATTTATCGGTTTTTGATGGAATTTTTTTTGATTGAATAAAAACCCTAACTGTGTTCAGATCAGGTCATTTTTACAATGTAAATCAGTAAATGGTAATCGAAAATTTAGAAAATCAAATTTAGGTGAACAATATTATTGATTACCAAACTTGTTTTTTAAAATTTGGGTTTAACCGGTTTAACGTCGCTGTTAACATGGTCCTATCACGACGGTGGTGTTACCCTCCACTGACAGGAAACCCAAAAATCTGCTACCCACATTAACCTCACCCAGCCTGGGTTAGGCTGGAATGTAAGCAGCACGAAGTCTTCACCTCGCTGGACGTTGCTTATCTTTGGTGATTCTACGAGAACCAGTGCATTCAACGCACCATCGACGCTGGGGCATTACCAAACTTTAGAAAAACCAAAATTTAGGAAAAAAAGTTTTTGGTTACCAAAATTACGGTAAGCCAAAAAATTATGCGGGTAACCTAAATAAAAACAATTTAATTAAATATTAGGCAATTAAACTAATGGAAAGCGTATTTGTTTACATGCCGCTGTGGAGGACGTTCATGGCACGGCGACTTTTTCATTATACCCGCGAAATCCAATATAGCGCATCTTTTTTCGTTGCCATGGCAACGAACAATTTTGAACCCCACCGCCACGCCACCCACACATTTTAAAATTTCATTTTACATTTTCTCTCTCCCGCCCGACCGTCGAGTTTGTTGGTAGGCGGAATGAGGGAAATGAGACAGGAGGGAGGGAGGGAGGAAGAGAGAGAGGGAGGGAGAGGGAGAGAGAGAAGGAGAGGAGGGAAGAGAGAGAGAGGGAGAGAGAGAGGGAGAGAGAGAGAGAGAGAGAGAGGAGAAGAGAGAGAGGAGAGAGAGAGAGAGAGAGGGAGAGAGAGAGAGAGAGAGAGAAGAGAGAGAGAGAGAGGGAAATATTTGACAGAGAGAAACTGGGAGGGTGATTCGAGAACCAGAGAGAGAGAGAGAAAGAAAAATAAGAGGAGGGAGAGAGTGAGTGGGAGAGAGCGAGAGAGAGAGAGAAGAACGGATAAGGAATAGGAGTGAGTGAAATTGAGGGATAAAATCAGAGAGAGAGGGAGGGAGAAAGGGAAAGAGAGACAGAGAGAGAAGTAAAGAGTGAGAGAGACAGAGAGAGAGAGAAAGAAAAATAAGAGGAGGGACAGAGTGAGTGAGAGAGATAGAAGAACGGATAGGCAATAGGAGTGACTGAAATGGAGTAATCAAAAAAAGAGAGAGAGAGAGAGAGCGATAGAAGATATAATCAGTGAGGGATATGATAGGAAAGAGAGAGTGAGAAAGAAAGAGGGGATGGATAGGAGATTAATCAAGAAAGGTGGATAGAGCGTGATAAAGAAGAGACTGATAATAGAGAGAGAGAGCGAGAGGAGAGAAATTGAGAATAAGATAGATTGAGTGAGAGAAAGAGAGGGAGTAGAATATGATAGATGAGGGAGGAAGATAAAGAGAGGAATATTATCAGAGAGAGATGGAATGAGAGATAGAAGAGAGAGGGAGAGAAAAACAGAGAAGAAAATGTGGAAAGAAAGAGAGAGAAATAAATAAAATTAGGCAATACTCTTTATTGGGAGGTAACCACCAGGCGAGGTTGATGCTCAAAGCATTTTCTACCACCTAACACTTAACTCTCAAGAGTATTTATTATTAGGTATATGGTCACAAAATCAAATTAATGAGGAAAAATTCATGCACTGGATGGGACTCCCAAAGCATCCCTAAGCTACCTGGATTACCAGACTAGTGTGTTAAAAAAGTGTAGTTAGGTAATTCATAGGCTTTAGAAAGAATTTTTAGTGTAGCTGTCTTCAAAAAATCAAATTTATGATTTTTAGCAAGCTCGGAGTTTTACCAATTTGAGGAAGTAAATAATGCGTCTTGCTCAAAAAGAGAAATCAGAGAAAGCTATGTGCATGAGTGAGCCATGCGGGGTGCTTTCAGATTGTTCTGAATATGTTTTGTTGATTAGGTTTTGTGATGTGATGAGTTTTTTTATATTAGGTATTATTTTAACTACAGTTTAACGACGCTTTCAGCCCTCCAATCGCTGGGATTCACTGTTCCACCCAACCCTTTAGTCATGTGACATAATAGAAATGTGTTTCTTATCAAAGCTGACACATTAAGATAAGATATATTTATTCACAACAGTCTTGGTTTACAACAAATTTACAGACAGTGTATAAGTTTACTTTTTGCGTCGGGTCCGCAGCGCAAGCCCGCGACGTTTTTCAAGAGCTGACACTTTGCAAATTAATTTTTCTCAACACTCTTTTTTTTGTCGAAACAAAATACTTCTTATTTATTTTAATTTTACATAATATACAATAAATATAGTAAGTTTATGAGGTGTTACTGCCCCATTTTCTCTGATCAGTCTGAACAAAAAAAAAACTTCTTTAATCTTTTCAGACTTCAAATTTCGAGCTCTGAACGCACTCATATTCGTTCGATCGAAATCTGAACAGTGCTGCCTCTCATTCTACATCGGAAATTACTTGAACTAACACAATCAATGTGACGTTTAACTTTATATACATGTTATTCCGCCTCGTCTCTCACCAATCCTCGGTAGTATAGTGGTCAGTATCCCCGCCTGTCACGCGGGAGACCGGGGTTCGATTCCCCGCCGGGGAGAATTTTTGTACAAACCCAATAATTTATTTTATTCGATCTGAAAGAAAGCAAGCCTTTACAAAAAAATTGCTTCATTACTGAGAGAGTGTAAGAAATAAATAAAATAGATATATTATATTTTTTTACTTAACAATGAATCCTCTATTAATCCTAGACCCTTAGGGCTGAATTAGATAATAAGGGTTGGGTGGAAGAGATTGCCACAGGTAATAACCGCGTCCTTTAGGTAGTACTTCAGTTTCTTTCTCTTGTTTGGTCTTGTTTCTTTGCTCAATCTATTTAATTTTTCTTGATAATTTCTTTGTATTTTACTGTATACATTTTTGTTCTACCCAATAAAGCATAAAATAATAATAATAATAATTATAAAACCGGATTAAAGTTGAGATAATCCAAACAGTCCCTCAAGTCGGAGAGCGCTGTTTTTGGTTGAAACACCGACTAAGGGAGGATCTCGCCTATCTTAAATTTAATCCTGCTTCATGATTTGGCCCTTAGAATTTAAGATGAGACAATTCCTACTCAACCAATCTTTTTGACAGTTCTAAACAGGTCATTTTCAAGATGCTTTTTTTAATAATAATAATAATATCGCCTCATTTATCGCCACAAAACTAGAGGACTGCATCCCCTTTGTGTGGGGTAGTCGCATTAAATATAATATAATGTTACCTATTTACCTATTATGTACAATTAATTTATTATTAATACAAATAAATAACAAATTACAAATACTGCCCGATTAGGACTATTAAGGTCCCATTATTCCAGCAGCAAGACCAAGACGTATTATTATGAGGTAAAAATCCCAAATGGGAGGATAACTTATCATGTCCCGGCTGGGTTTCGAGCCCGCAAACTCTGGAATCTCTGGATTCACAGAGTGCCGCCTTTACCACTGAGCTCCCGGGACCGGGTTTTAAGAAATCTTTTACAAAAGACTTTATCTAAGATGCGTTGTTTTATTATCAGCCGTTAGGATTTAATTACTGTTTTTAACAGACATACATAGATGTATTTAACAGACATGGGTGCAATAGTTCTAAATAATGGACGCAGCACACAGGAATTTCTTCTATATGTAGAAAAGACCCCCAGTAAATATGTAACAGACATACATAGATGTATGTTTATTGTATATACTTATTTAGAGGTATAAGGAGGGTGTTTTACCCTCCGTTTGATGAAAATTTACCAGCTACATTAACCTCAGCCAGCCTGGCTTGGGTGACTTAAATAAGTTTTGTCCATACTGTGACGAGAAGTTGAACTTAAGGTCACCCACCAAGCCCTCACCTCGCAGGACGTTGCTTAAACTCAGCGATCTTATGAGAACTGTTATCTGTGCCACAGTAGTGAAACTTGCTGAAGTGCAACTTAGCTGAGACTGGGAACCGCTATCGATTTTAAGTTCCTACCTTCAGGTCCTTCAGACCTCATTTGTTATGTAACATCCATTCCATAAGCTTGAGACTTGAACAAACACAGTCTCGGTAGCTCAGAGTTGTCGGTGTGGCAATCCAGAGGTCGTGGGTTCGAAACGCAGCCAAGACATGACAAGTTATCCTGCCATTAGGATTTTTACTTCCAAGAAATTTCTAATATTAGAAATTGGAAGTATTGTGTTCGTTTTTTTTTCTCTTGTTATGACGGGTTTAAATCCATCCATTGATGTCAAACCATATCTTAAAAAACCAAAATGACACATCAAACGTTTTGGGCTAACTGCTGTAATAATGGGACTCATTTATAAGTCCTTATCGGGCAGTAAAATAAGTCGATATTATGTAGGTATTGCACCAACAATAATTTAATAATAGGTAATTATTGGATAATTTAATAATTAATACATCGAGCTGACCGAGCCACTTGAAGCACAAGATTTCCGCCAGCGCAGCGTTATACAAGGAATTTATCAAACAAACAGACAGACACAAAATCAAAGTTTGCTCAAGAGTCAAGAGGTTATGAAACGTCCAGAAATATGAAAAACAATTGAAATCGGGGCATAAAAAAATATATTTTAAAACAAAAACAAATTCAATAATACTTCCGATTTCTAATACTAGAAATTTATTAGTTGAGTGATCTGGCTTGGTTTAGCTTGAGTGATCTGGTTTAACTTACAATTTACTTCGTTTATCATAGTTACTTCTGACGTTTTATTATGTCTTTTCCTTCCCCTACC
This sequence comes from Bactericera cockerelli, assembly GCA_024516035.1. Classification (NCBI taxonomy): domain Eukaryota; kingdom Metazoa; phylum Arthropoda; class Insecta; order Hemiptera; family Triozidae; genus Bactericera; species Bactericera cockerelli. Next base: position 2,862,148 of record CM044958.1, on the reverse strand, counting down.
CCATTTCTGTATTTGACATGTGTAGTAATTGTGATGTACACAAATTGTAAATTTCATGTAAAATTATGTTTAAAAAAAATACAATAAATAAAGGGGTGCTATATTAAACTGTTAGCGTAATGGGACTTCTTGTCTCGAGGCGACAGTGTAAATAAAGCACTACTATTTGATTTGATTTGATTTTATTCTTTATTTAATACAATTTTGAATTACATTATAACTATATTATGACACCTTCTAAGATAATTCTACCTTGTTGTGGAGGTGGGCTCCTCTCATTTATTATTAATAGCCCAGGCAAATTAGTGCTAAAATGGGGTCTAGCGGCAAAAAATTGCTCAATAGCTGGAAATCGTTTTAAACCCTTAAAGGGGTCCTGAATAATGGGTATATGAGTTTGCGACGGATTTTAGGTTGTGCTTCCGAGTTTAGGGCCTAAATAGTGCAAAAAATTTTCACTTTTTTTAAAATTGCGACTATAACTCAAAATGTATTTATTCTACAGAAAATTTTACTCAGTTCTTATCTAAGGAACATAAAATTATGCGTCTAATGACGTTTGAATCATTAAAAAAGATTAAGCTGTTCAGTCACAATCGCTCCTCAAAGATGGGTGGTTTTTTCAAACATAGCTCAAATTTTGAAAATTCTCAACTTTTAACGCCTGTAAGTCAAAAAGAACTGCACCAATTGAAAAATTTAATAGAATCGAACTTGTAGAAAATGTAATTTTAAGTAAAATACTGTTTGAAATTTGAAATTTGCTTACTCCAGTGCTGAGATATGATTTTTCGTCCCTAGCGCCAAATTTCCGCTAAGGCAGTGCAACGCAAGAAACTTCATCTGAACTCTAAAATTCTCATATTCTTACAACTTTTCAAGCAAAACTGAACGTAATCTATTGAATTCAGTCGAATAGGTAATTTAAAATTTTGAGAAACTTGCACTGAATTTTACTAAGATCTTCACTGAACATGTTGTGATTTCAAGACAGCTGGCACACTATGGAGGATGTAACTTGTTTTATATGCGGAACATTGTGCAAGAAGGAATATTAATAATATAATAATAAAAATGCATTTTCTTTGTGTTGTTATGTCACAGTTTTAGTGGGTAGCGCAGAATCATAGAACTTTGCCAGTTTAATTTACAATATCTTGTATTATTTGTGTGCCTATCTATGATTCAGCCACTGGTCGCTGCTTCATATCAAAGCAGCTACTCTTTTTTCCTCACGACTCACGAAGTATGAGTGGACCCCGAACATCCAAGTACATAGAGCAGAAAAATCCCATCCCGCTGGGAATTGAACCCAGGTCACCATGCGTGCAATGCCTAGCGCGCTAACTCACTCGGCTACAGTGACTACATCATATTAAAGGCAAAGATAGAGGAATATTAAAGGAAAAGTCACTTCGAATGTTCATTGAGGACAGCAGGAGGAGAAATGATGTGCATCACACGTGGTTACAGACTCAAAGATCTGTTATACTTCATGAGAAGTGTCGCAAAGGTGTCTACACGAAGGAGTCAAACACTGTAAAGGCCGAAAAAGAAGCAAGAAACGGAAGCCGTGTGACAAGAGGCCGTGAGGAAATACCAAAATTCAACTTCAAGGAGCTCTGCTTCTACTGTGGAAAAGATATGGAGGTTTTGGGTACTAACGACTTCTTAGGAGTGAACCACTTTTCATGGCCATCAATGGTATCCATGTTTATATCGGCGTTGTCATATACGAATTGAGTTAATGAATTTTTAGTGATGATAAGGCCATGATACGTTCCATGCTATGGGGGGGTATTCAGTGCTTCACTCCTAAGAAGTCGTTAGTACCTAGAACCTCCATACTGAAGGTGAAATCAATCCCACTAGTGACCAGTTTGAGCGAACTCTCCTTGTTCACGCCATGTGACTCCAGTTTGAATTGACTCCAAACTTACCCCGCGCATATGACTCGATCTCTACGCCCCTAACTGTTAGAGATAACACTTCGATATCAGATGATAGGCATATCATAATATGATCTTAATACAAAGAAAGCCAGAGATTCGGTACGATAGATTGGGAACGACGATGCCTCGTTCAGATTGTAACAACCAGTGGTCAGGGTACGTCTTCTCTCCTTCCTCGATCTACCACCTTTGATCCCCTTCTAAAGGCGTAAGTACTTGGTACAAGTACTCAAGGTAAGATCATCCAATCTCATTTCATAGTAGTAGTTTATTTCTTCCTTTTATCTTTCCGTGTAAATTTAATACTCTTTAATACACCTACACCTTTCGTAGTAGCGTTATTGAACCAGCGGCCTTATCTGCTTTCAAACAAGGAAATTATAATTTATTAAAAATAAGAACATTCAATTCCATCTTCAATGCAGTGGCGGCTCCTGACTTCAAGACTAGGTGAAGACAAATTATACCCAGAAGTATTGAAAAAATAAAATTATTAATTTATCAGATCTTAGTTCTTATGGTCTCATAAACACAGCCCATTGTAAGTTATGGCTGTTTCCCTGCAGAGCATGATTTTCTCTCATACCAGTTTTGCATCATATAAGTTTTTATAGGTACTTTTTTTGGAGAACACTTGGTACTTAATAAATAAACAAGGCCAGCAGAACAATTTGTCAACACTTGAGCTGGTACACAGCCATTCATTTTTCATAAGCCATTCAGGCTTGAACTGTATGGCTGTGGGGCAGGCATTTGCTTTACTTTTTTAGTGGTGGTTATGGTAATTGGAGAAATTGGACATCCAGTAATCATAATATCTTTCTTATCCTCATTACTTCTTAATCTGAATGGGGTTACTTTTAATGTTTGAACCCCATGATTTTGTGGGGATCTCATTGTTTCTTTGAAATATTGTTATTAATTATTCATCTTAATAAAAAATATTTATTCATCTTAATAAAAAATATTAACTAAAAGTTGGTAAAAAGGAATTAAAATAAAAATATTAGGATTATACCTCAGTAGTTAGAACTAGGAAGGAAAGAAAGTTAGTTGAAGACTAAAAATTACAATCCAAAACTGGAAGAAAATCCACCACCAGATTACAAAATAAATCTAAGAAAACATACTTACTACAAATATAAAATCAGCTTTAATTTGTGTTACCATTGATGTTTTAATGACTAGGTATTTAAGAAAAACACAGATATTGCCTTATAATTTTAAGTACTTCACTGGAAGCTGTGTGCTTAGCTACCTGCAACCTGCATAATTATAATGTTATTTGTGACACTGAAAGAAGTACATAGCTACTTCATATTCAACTTATTATGAAAAGCACAGGTCAGATCAGGTAGGAATAATGTTTCTATCCTGTATCAAATACTGGGAAATAACTTTATTAACTAGTTACACCAATTAAAAGTCACTTGATTACCGTTGAAAAGATTTGAAAATGGTCTAATAAAATTTAAAAAGTGCGCGACAAGTTTTGTTTACATTCTAAAGATAAGAGATACAATGTTGCCAAGTTAATTTCATTGCTAAATTTCTACAAACTTCAAGAGCTATATTTTAAATTTAAAGAAATCCCTCAAATCTTGTAAGACGTATTTATTTATTTAAAAAAATAATACTACACCGCCTGAACAGAATTTTCTCTTGAGAATTTCATTTCAAGACGTCTAATTTCATGATTTTTTTTAAAGTGGTTCCATAGTCAGGATCTTAAACAGGACCACCACTGTCCCTATTTAAAAACTTCTTGGAACAACTAGATACCAGATTATCTTATTTGGCTCAATTTCGGTACCTACATTAAATAATTATTTCCGAGATTTGACTTCAATCGAGATGTCCTTTTTCATACTACATATAGTTGACAAGATACATAAAATATAGTTAAAATTTATTGGTATCGGCTATCGTTTAGGAACTATGTACAAAACTAGAACCCAAAAAATAAGAAATAATATCCAAAATTCCTGACACAAAATCCTGCTTTCCTAGCACCTACGTTATTATTATTATTATTATTTTTTTTTAAATATTACAAGATTGTGCTAGATATGGGAGGCTAAATCATTGACTGGTTTCCTAGGTCTGGCATAATGCTACTGGCAACAATGTTAATATCAAAAACACATGACATCGCACATGGTATGAGGCTTCGTGACATTTCGTATGAGGTCGTGTAGATAATGTAAACTGAATACAACTGAAGACTGTCCTCAGTAGCATATTACATAGATATAGTTCTTGCGTAATATTTCATGATACCTACTTGGAAATACTCAACTCTGATTGGTTGATTCAAGGACAACTGAAGACAATTTCGAATTGTCTTCACATTTGGTGTTCTCCTTGGAAAGTAACATGAAATGTTAAGCAGCATTGATCTATTTTACACAAAGCTTACTCTTTTTTTTTTTGAGTTGGATCAATTGTGCCATGTTCAAGGGATTATGAGTAGTGTTTTCACTGTTCAAAATTAGGTGAAAATGTCTTCAGTGTCTTCACCCGACGAGCCGCCACTGCTTCAATGCCAACTTTGTCTAAATTTGGAACACACCACATCCATCTTCAACTTCATACTTCCTCAACTTGTATCTTGTCCCTCTCAATCTCAGAGAAACAGCACGAATCAATGCAACTTGTATCTTGGTTTTAACCCAACTAACAATTCTACTGTATGGTTTTGTCCACTTGTTAGATAATGTGATTGCCATCTTTTTCAAGAAACTATCGAATTCGTAGTGAAGGGCACCATCCACAGATATTATCAAGGGGGAAAATGAGCCTCTGATGTCTTCAATTGCTCTATCATATTTTTTACCTTATCTTCGTTAAACCCCAGTAACTGGGAAACTTAGGTCTTTCGGCTTCAAAGCCCCAGTTACTACATTTATTCACTCCCCTCGTCCAGATATACCTTGAGCTGCATCAGGATCCATAGATGGGCGTGAATTAAAGAACATACCACGACAAGAATCGTACTTGCCTTCAGCGGCTACGAGGTCTGATTCAGTTGCCATCTTACGCAATACCACCGCCCCCATTTCATCTCCTCTGGCAATTGCAGAACCTTTAATTTTTTGCATTATTTGTGTCTGAATTTAACGTCTATGAAGAGGAAGCTTTTTCTGTTTAACCTTGAAGCTTTCAGAGGCATCTTTTCCACAGTAGAAGCAGAGCTCCTTAAAGTTGAATTTTGGTATTTCCTCACGGCCTCTTGTCACACGGCTTCCGTTTCCTGCTTCTTTTTCGGCCTTTACAATGTTTGACTCCTTCGTGTAGACACCTTTGCGACACTTCTCGTGAAGTATAACAGATTTCTGAGTCTGTAACCACGTGTGATGCCCATCATTCCTCCTCCTGCTGGCCTCAATAAACGTTCGAAGTGACTTTTCCTTTAATATTCCTCTCTCCGCTCCTTCTTGCACAATGTTCCCGCATATAAAACAAGTTACATCCTCCATATTGTGTCTGCTGTCTTGAAATCACATGTTCAGTAAACAGATCTTAGTAAAATTCAGTGCAAGTTTCTCAATATTTTAAACTACCTATTCGACTGAATTCAGTAGATAACGTTCAGTTTTGCTTGAAAAGTTGTAAGAATGTGATAAAAAAAAAGTTGTAAGAAAGTGATACAAAAAAAAATGAAAAGTTGTAAGAATGTGAAAAAAAAAAAAAAAAAAAAAGTGGTAAGAATGTGTAAGAACGTTGCACTGCCTTAGCGAAAATTTGGCTCTAGGAACTCTTTCGGTTTAAAATTTATATCTCAGCACTGGAGTGAGCAAATTTCAAATTTCAAACTGTATTTTACTTAAAATTACATTTTTTACAAGTTCGATTCTATTAAATTTTTCAATTGGTGCAGTCCTTTTTGATTTACAGGCCTTAAAAGTTGAGAATTTTCAAAATTTGAGCTATGTTTGAAAAAACTACCCATCTTTGAGGAGCGATTGTGGCTGAACGACTAAACTTATTTTAATGATTCAAACATCATTAGACGCATAATTTTATGCTCCTTAGATAAGAACTGTGTAAAATTTTTTGTAAAATAAATACATTTTGAGTTATAGTCACAATTTTAAAAAAGTGAAATTTTTTTTCACTATTTAGGCCCTAAACTCGGAAGCACAACCTAAAATCCGTCGCAAACTCACATACCCATTATTCAGGACCCCTTTAAGGGTTTAAAACGATTTCCAGCTATTGAGCAATTTTTTGCCGCTAGAGCACTAATTTGCCTGGGCTATAAGTAACTGTTATATTAATTATATTGCAAGCGCTTTAGATACTATACTATACTATACTATACCTACTATACACATATAAAAAGAAATTTGAGTTGTGTTTCCATCATGTCGAAAAACACGGCCAGGGCTCCGAAGCAATAGAAGATTTGGAGACCACTGTTTCCACTAAGTTCGCCTGGGAGTAGGGTTACCAGACGTCCGGCTTTAGCCGGACATGTCCGGCTTTTCACACATTTGTCCTCTGTCCGGCCGTCTTTTTGAAATTTACAGAAATGTCCGGCTTTTCATGTTTTGTCCTCAAAAATACCTAAAACATGGTAAGCACCCGAAAATACAATATTTTTTCGATCAGAAATCAGAAAGGACGTGAGGACTGAATATTTTCCCTCATATCAAGTCAGTGGACAAATGAAAGGAATCGACTGCTGAAAGCTAAAGTAAGAGGACTTATTTTTATCACATACAACCTCAGACATATAAATTGTAATGATTTTTAAACATACCTAATGTCATCAGAAGACCCAAGTATTCACAAATTACTGAGAGAGGTACATGCTTCTGAGAAGTATAATCAATCATCCAAATAGGTAGTAAGTAGGTACTAACCATGTATAAAAATAAAATAAAAACAAGTCCTCCTTATTTTTAAATGTCCTCCTTTTTTAGCTAAAATGTCCTCCTTTTCAAAATTATATTCTGGTAACCCTACCTGGGAGAGAATATTCTTCCATTGGAGGTTGAGTAAAGAGAGGCTCTGAGAGTGAAGATAGCACCCGACATTGAAGCTAGAATTTTGTACCACCTACCATAATAATGTACTAATTATGTACTGTTAGGAACCACAAACCCCGAATTTTGTACTCCAACCGTAACCCCAGGAGAGAGGTTGAAACATGTCGGGTGCTAACTTCACGCTAGCACCCGACATTGAAGCTAGAATTTTGTACCACCTACCATAATAATGTACTAATTATGTACTGTTAGGAACAACAAACCCCGAATTTTGTACTCCAACCGTAACCCCAGGAGAGAGGTTGGAACATGTCGGGTGCTAACTTCACGATTTTAACCGATGGAGCTAGAATATTGTACCGCATACTAAAATAATCTCTGAATTATGTACTCCCAGGAACAACAAACCCCGAATTTTGTACTCCAACCGTAACGCCAGGAGAGAGGTTTTAACATCGAAAAACCCACCCCCCGCCTCGCCTATTGAAACGCAAATCAGATGCAGAACTGTATGGAACCCCGTGCCTCTCTCATTGCAACGAAGCGATGGGAGCAGTTCCACGTTGTTCTCATGAATTAAACCATAGGTTCTCAAACGGTGGTACTCGGGGCAATTTCAGATGGTACGGGAAGCCATTTTCAGTTGTACACAAAATATGATAAAATTTTGACCGTACACAAAGACCGTGAAAGATAATATATGTTTAACACTAGTAGTTAAGTTGATTTTTTGATGAAAATCAATATCAAGTCTCCACAAAAAAATAATAAAAGCCCTACTACCCTTTGTTACCACATAATTATATGTGCGAATCTGGCTTTTCATGTTGTATTTGTAAAACACATATATAGGAGTAAGTTAGAAGTGTCCTCTGACATTCGCGTTAAAATGAGTAACATTCAACCTGATTAGACCGACCTCAGTAGTTTAATCGATAGGGCGGCGGACTTGTTACCTGGAGGTCGGTGGTTCAAGTCCCGGTTTCAGCGTAGATTTAGTAAAGCGAGTTTGAGTAGTTATGACATCACGAAAGTGATTAACACAAGTATGATAGCTAATAAAGTAACATCCAGCCTGATATTGATGCAATTGTTTCTGAGAAGAGTAGGTATATAATATGTAATCTCACAGAATTTAGATAGGTAGACCTTTCCATTTTTTTTTCGTCGCAGATAATTCAGATGCAGGCGTTGCTGACGAAGATAAACGCAATCGTTTATTGATGTGACGTTTATATTACGCTCACATTACTTTGGTAGGTATGTACCTACCTTATTTTTTACCTTCAGCTTCTTTGTGGAACTGTGTTAGGTACGATATTATGTAATAAGTTATCATGTTTGTGCTATTCACTTTCGTGATGTCACAACTACTCAAACTTTTATTACAGGTAAAACACCTCATCCATATTGATATTAAATGGCAACGAGCCCAATACGCTCGCCGCATTACCCCTCTGTATGGCGAGGGAAATTTTCTGTTTGAAAAAACCAGGTGTCCTTCCATCTCCAGTTCGAACCATCATATGCTTTCCAATTTCTTCTATCCATTTTCTAGCTTCTTGGCTCCATGATCCACATGTCTCTGTAGCAACTGCAACAAAGAGGTACCCACTTGCTATGATGTTGCTGTACTTGTCATGTTTCCTCTTTGCTGCAATCTCAGCTGCTGAAGACGCAGTGAGGCATGTGTGGCTGATATAGGTTTTTGCGTAGGTGTCAAACTCGCTTTACTCAATCTATGCTGAAACCGGGACTTGAACCACCGACCTCCAGGTTACAAGTCCGCCGCCTTATCGGTAATAACATAATGTCATACTCTGTATACCCATTACTGTTTACTTTTATAATAAATCATAAATCGCTTCTGAAATTTTCAATTTTATATTTTCCTTTTTCCTAACAAACGGAACACTGTGAACACAGATTTTCCAAACGTCGTGGGTTCAAATCCAAGTGAGGACATGACAAGATTTCTTCTGTTTGGAATTCTTATCACATGATCTTGACTTGCTGCTGGGAAAATGAGACTTTAATAGTCCTAATTCGGCAGAATAAACAAGCCGATATTATTATTATTTATATAATTACATGCTATGATTAAGTATTAGTCAAGGTGGCAGAGTGAGTTAGCGCGCTAGGCCAATACGCACGGTGACCTGGGTTCGATCCCCAGCGAGGTAGGATTTTTTCTGCTCTGTACTTAGAAGTTCGGGGTCCACTCATATTATATACCTCGTGAGGAAAAATGAGTAGCTCTTTTGATGTGAAACAGCGACCAGTGGCGGAATTATAGGCAAAAAAATCGTACAAGATATTGTATATTAAAGTGGTAAAGTCCTCTGTAGCAAATAATAATAATTGCAACTTTACGGTTGCTAGATAAGGTTTATCTAGCTTTATTTGGGGGAGCGGTTCCTGTTTTTGACTTATCCGCCTCCCTGTTTTTGACTTTTTTTTGTTATCATCCTGTGTGTTTTCTGTGATCATGTTGTTATCTTCCTGCTAATTTAACCACAGGAAGATACATTTAATTTGTATTCGTGTCTTTGTTTGTTGGGCAGTTTGAGTTAAGTCATTGTCTAGTCAGTGTTGTATATTGTATGTTGAGTCATGTTTCTGTAATAGTCGTGTTACCTGTGGAGAAAGTAGAAGCATTTTTACTAAACATTCCTAGTTACATAGTTTATGATAGAAGAAAAAATATAAGCATTAGGATATAAGTTTTTTGTACCTTTCCTTTCGATGGTATTTCTGTGAAAATATTCACACCAGCTTATCAAGATACAAATTCATGATTTCCAAACCACCCTTAGTGACAATTTCATAGTCTGCAGTGGCGCCAGACTATTTCTTGAACCATGCAGAATCTGAATGAATCTGCCTATCTCTCTCTCTCTCTTCTCTCTTTCTCTCTCTCTTCTCTCTTTCTATCTCTATTTCTCTTTCTCTCTCTTCTCTCTTTCTTTCTCTCTCTCTCTCTCTTCTATCTTTCGATCTCTCTTTCTCTCTATCCCTCTCTTCTCTCTTTCTATCTCTATTTCTCTTTCTCTCTCTTTCTCTCTCTTCTTTCTTTCTATCTCTCTTCTCTCTCTCTCTTCTCTCTTTCTATCTCTCTTTCTACCTCTCTCTCTTCTCTCTTTCTATCTCTATTTCTCTTTCCCTCTCTCTCTCTTCTCTTTTTCTATCTCTCTATCTCTCTCTTCTCTCTTTCTATATCTATTTCTCTTTCTCTCTCTATTTCTCTTTCTCTCTCTATTTCTCTTTCTCTCTCTCTTCTCTCTTTCTCTCTTTCCCTCTCTCTCTCTCTTCTCTCTTTCTATCTCTCTTTCTCTCTCTCTTCTCTCTTTCCATTTCTCTTTCTCTCTCTCTCTCTTCTCTCTTTCTTTCCTCTCTTTTCTCTCTTTCTCTCTCTCTCTTCTATCTTTCTATCTCTCTTTCCCTCTCTTCTCTCTTTCTATCTCTATTTCTCTTTCTCTCTCTTCTTTCTTTCTATCTCTCTTTCTCTCTCTCTCTTCTCTCTTTCTATCTCTCTTTCTATCTCTCTTTCTCTCTCTCTTCTCTCTTTCTATCTCTATTTCTCTTTCTCTCCCTCTCTCTTCTCTTTTTCTATCTCTCTATCTCTCTTTTCTCTCTTTCTATCTCTATTTCTCTTTCTCTCTCTATTTCTCTTTCTCTCTCTCTTCTCTCTTTCTCTCTCTCTCTTCTCTCTTTCTATCTCTCTTTCTATCTCTCTTTCTCTCTCTCTCTCTCTCTTTCTATATCTCTTTCTCTCTCTCACTCTCTTCTCTCTTTCTATCTCTATTTCTATCTCTCTTTCTCTCTCTCTCTCTCTCTCTCTCTCTTTCTATATCTCTTTCTCTCTCTCACTCTCTTCTCTCTTTCTAACTCTATTTCTCTTTCTCTCTCTCTCTCTCTTCTCTCTTTCTATCTCTAAAAGACATATGAATGAAAAATAGTTTATTTACTAATTACCTGGATGGTAGAATTCAGATAACAAAACAAACAATGAGTGAAGAAATTTCTATCGAAGACGGCTTGGTGACCGGTGGGATAAATAGCCCAGGATGGTATAATATTTACACTCATGATGTAAATGATTCATGCATCATATCGATCCACAAAAGTCTCGAGATTGCAGTAAAGACGGCACAACATGATTTCATAAAATTACAAAAATATTTTTACAATAATGATATATTCATTAATCAAAGTAAAACGGAGACCATGGCGATGGGAACAGCAAAAGGCATATCAGAATTAAATAACTATAAAATAAAATATCATACTAGATCATGTTTATTTACAGAGACGTACATAACCAATAAAATAACTGTCAGTGCCCATATATTGAGTACACTGATAGTTGTATATATCTCGGGGTTAATATTGACAACTGCTTCAAGATGAAAACTCATGTAAACATGCTCTGTAAAAAAATGAGGATCGTCAATTACCAGCTACGCAAAGGAAATGTCCAGTCACTCTTATGTAAAATAAAATCATTGATTTATTGACGATCTATACCTATGCACCAGCTTACATTTTGGAACCATTAAACAGTATACAGAGGAAAATAATAAAATACCTTTTTCATAATAATCGCAACGTGCAAAAGTTCTTAACGCCCGAGCAATTATCAAAACTGGTATTACTGACACAAAATTTCAATAACCCGCGATTCAGAAGAAAAATCGAAATAACGTATAAGCTCCGAAAACAAGACTTTATTATGAGTCAAGCGTTTACGAAATATGGGGAACGAGTTTTACCAAAATTGCTAAATCAATATTGCGAAAATTTTATAGACGAGGAAAACTTAAATATAGTAAAAGAGAAACTAAAAGCTGTACTTTTGGAATAATAGATAATTATTATCTATTTTTTTCCATTAATACATTTTATTTAATCATTACTTCATGTACATAATATATTAAGCCACCTACCTTCGAATTCAAATTTTTATTCATCAATACAATTTCTTTAATTTATTTAATAATTTTTTCATGTATTTAAGCCATTTTTGAATATTCTTACTTTTTATTATAATTTAATTTTGTTTTATACTTATTTAGATTAACCTGAAGAAGAGAACCGTCACCGCAGAAGTTACTTGTTAGCTTAGGTGATGTATCCATGTATGTACCAATTATGTAAAATAAAGTAAACCCATTCAAATTCAAAATTCTATTTCTCTTTCTCTCTCTCTTCTATCGTTCCTCTCTCTCTCTCTCACTCTCTCCCTCTCTTCTCTCTTCTCCTCTCTTTTCTCTCTCTCTCTCTCTTCTCTCTCTCTCTCTTCCTCTCTCTTTTCTCTCTTCTTTCTCTTCTCTTTCTCTTCTCTTCTCTTTCTCTTTCTCTTTCTCTCGCTCTCTCTCTCTCTTTCTCTCTCTCTCTCTGTGTCTCTCTATCACTCTCTATCGCGTGCCAACTTCACGCCGGACCAACATGTACAAAGTTCCAAGTATTTTTTGAACTTGCCCTACAACTGCATTGCATGGTCATATCACGACGGGGGTGTTACCCTCCATTTGTAGGAAACTCACAAACCTGATACCCACATTAACCTCACCCAGCCTGTGTTAAGCAACATTAAACAACGTTTACCTCGCTAAACGTTGATTAACCTCGGTGATCCTGAGAGAACTTTTGCATTCAACGCGCCAGCGACGCCACGCTGGCAATTTGGAGTTTAATGTTCCTGAAATATATTATGTCACAACTTGGTGGGTAGCGCTGAATTATAGGACTATACCACCTTAATATACAATATCTTGTACAATTTTTGCCTATAATTCCGCCACTGGTCGCTGTTTCACATCAAAAGAGCTACTCATTTTTCCTCACGAGGTATATATGAGTGGACCCCGAACATCTAAGTACAGAGCAGAAAAATCCTACCTCGCTGGGGATCGAACCCAGGTTACCGTGCGTGCAATGCCTAGCGCGCCAACTCACTCTGCCACCTTGACTACTACTTAATCATAGCATGTAATTATATAAATAATATAATAATAATAATATCGGCTTGTTTATTCTGCCGAATTAGGACTATTAAAGTCTCATTTTCCCAGCAGCAAGTCAAGATCATGTGATAAGAATTCCAAACAGAAGAAATCTTGTCATGTCCTCACTTGGATTTGAACCCACGACGTTTGGAAAATCTGTGTTCACAGTGTTCCATTTGTTAGGAAAAAGGAAAATATAAAATTGAAAATTGCAGAAGCGATTTATGATTTATTATAAAAGTAAACAGTAATGGGTATACAGAGTATGACATTATCTTATTACCGATAAGGCGGCGGACTTGTAACCTGGAGGTCGGTGGTTCAAGTCCCGGTTTCAGCATAGATTGAGTAAAGCGAGTTTGAGTAGTTGTGACATCACGAAAGTGAATAGCACAAATATGATAACTTTTTACTTATTACATAATATCATACTTAACACAATTCCACAAAGAAGCTGACGTTAAAAAATAAGGTAGGTACATACCTACCAAAGCAATGTGAGCTTATAAACGTCACATCAATAAACGATTGTTTATCTTCGTCAGTAACGCCTGCATCTGAGTTATCTGCGACGAAAAAAAATGGAAAGGTCTACCCTATCTACATTCTGTGAGATTCCCTACTCTTCTCCGAAACAATTGCATCAATATCAGGCTAAATGTTACTTATTTTAACGCGAATATCAGAGGACACAGTCATCTAACTTACTCCTATACTTGTTTTTCAAATACATCATTTGAGAAAAGCCAAATTCGCACATGTACCTAAATGGTAACAAAGGGTAGTAGGTACAATTTTGTGCACCTGAAATTGTCCCGAGTACCACTGTTTGAGAACCTATGGTTTAATACGTGCACCGACAACGTGAAGTCCCCCCACACTTCTGCTCCCATCGCTGCGTTGCAATGGAAGAGGTGAGGCGCGGGGTTCCATGTAGTTCTGTATGTGATTTGCGTTTCAATAGGCGAGGCGGGGGGTGGGTTTTTCGATGTTAAAACCTCTCTCCTGGCGTTACGGTTGGAGTACAAAATTCGGGGTTTTGTTGTTCCTGGGAGTACATAATTCAGAGATTATTTTGGTATGCGGTACAATATTCTAGCTCCATCGGTTAAAATCGTGAAGTTAGCACCCGACATGTTCCAACCTCTCTCCTGGGGTTACGGTTGGAGTACAAAATTCGGGGTTTGTTGTTCCTAACAGTACATAATTAGTACATTATTATGGTAGGTGGTACAAAATTCTAGCTTTAATGTCGGGTGCTAGCGTGAAGTTAGCACCCGACATGTTTCAACCTCTCTCCTGGGGTTACGGTTGGAGTACAAAATTCGGGGTTTGTTGTTCCTAACAGTACATAATTAGTACATTATTATGGTAGGTGGTACAAAATTCTAGCTTCAATGTCGGGTGCTATCTTCACGCACCTGCTCTGAGATATAAGTATGAGTCAGAGCGGTCACTCAGAAGAGTGAGTGAGTCACTTCAGTAGAACTGAGTCACTGGAAACACGGAGTAGACCAGCAATGGCTTGGGAAATTCGATAAAGGAGTAGACCGACTGTCTAGCTCGGAGTAGACCAGCAATGACTCCGGAACTTCGATAGAGTAGACCGACTATCTAGCTTGGACACTTTGATAAAAGAGTAGGCCGACTATCTAGCTCGGGGACTTTGATAAAGGAGTAGACCGACTATCTAGCTCGGGAACTTTGATAAAGGAGTAGACCCAACTATCTAGCTCGGGAACTCTGAAAAAGGGATATTTCTCTTACCCTCTCCTCTCTCTCTCTCTTTCTGTTACCCTCTCTCTCTCTCTTTCTCTCTCTCTTTCTCTTACCCTCTCCTGTCTCTCTTTCTCTTACCCTCTCCTCTCTCTCTCTCTCTTACCCTCTCCTCTCTCTCTCTCTCTTTCTCTCTCTCTTTCTCTTACCCTCTCCTCTCTCTCCTTCTCTTACCCTCTCCTCTCTCTCTTTCTCTTACCCTCTCCTCTCTCTCTTTCTCTTACCCTCTACTCTCTCTCTTTCTCTTACCCTCTCCTCTCTCTCTCTTTCTCTTACCCTCTCCTCTCTCTCTTTCTCTTACCCTCTCCTCTCTCTCTCTTTCTCTTACCCTCTAATACTCTCTCTCTTTCTCTTACCCTCTCGTCTCTCTCTCTCTCTTTCTCTTACCCTCTCCTCTCTCTCTCTCTCTGTAACTTTCTATTACCCAGTACCCTCTCCTCTTTTTCTCTCAACTTTTTCTCTTTTTTCTCTCTTCTCTGTCTATTTCTCTCTCTCTATTTCTCTTACCCTCTCTCTTTTGCACTCTTCTCTCTCTTACCCTCTCTCTTTTGCACTCTCTCTCTCTTACCCTCTCTCTTTTGCACTCTCTTCTCTCTCTTAGCCTCTTCTCTTTTGCACTCTCTTCTCTTTCTTATACCCTCTCTCTTTTGCACTTTCTTCTTTCTCTTTTCCTCTTCTCTTTTCAATCTTTCTCTCTCTTATCTTATATATCTCTCTCTCTCTCTCTCTCTTTTCACTCTCCTGACTCTTTCTCTTCCATATCTCTCAATATACATGTATAAGAGGAAAAGAAGGGAATTAATGATGTATATGAAGAGATAATGGAAGAAAACGAGAGAAGAGAGAGGGAAAGCATGAGTGACGAATAATGTATGTACAATTGTACATATGTATACTCTTAGAGTATAGGAGATAATACATTTTATGTATCTCCATTTCTCTCCCTCTCTATCTCTCTTCCTCTCTCTTCTCCTCTATCCCCTTTTTTTCTGTTATGTGCATTTCTAACATCACCCTCCTGTCCCTCTCTCCTAATATACATAGATAATTGTATCCAAAGTCATTACATACTTTCTAATGCCTTTCAGACCTTATTTCAGAAAAAGGAAAAGTTGTACAGGATGTTCCAAAATGCTGTAACCAATGAAGGATTGATTGAACCAATGAAGGATTGATTAAACCAATGAAGGGTTGATTGAAAAATTTCTTAGGGAAATCTACGATCCAAACAACAGGTAATATCAATGCGCTTTGATTGGTTGAAATTTCTCCTAGAGGACGTTGAGGGCAAAATAGAATGAGATTAATCTAATCCTGTTTCATAATTCGTACCTTGGTGATTCTGTCAGAAGTGCTCCGATTTCAAGATGGTGTGAATTTTGTGACTTTTCAGTGTGGCCTTTGATGACCTTTGAGTGTCAAAATTATTATGTACTTTTTGTGCTAAAAAATACATATTTATAGTATTCTGATTTTAGACTTTAGAGTATTTTGACAGCATTATTTTGACTTTTAAAACCTCAGCAACACACTGAATTGGAATACTATTAATTGTTGAGAATTTATTTTTTAATTGTTATTTTGTATCTTATTTATTCCAAATAGAGGTTTATTTATTTTGACTTTTGATAAAAATCCATTTTAAATGGCAGCAAATTTTCACAATTATTCGTGCAAAAGTTCCGACGTTTCCGACAAAAAAAAAAAATCATCACAGCCAATTTATGATTTAACAACATACTTTGACGAGTTAACATTCCAAGTCTTTCGGCGACTAAATTTTCAAACACCCTGTATATTTTTGAAGTTTCTCATGAAAGAAAAGTCAAACTCCTGAGAGAAAAACAAATAAAACAATGTAGTTTCACGCAAAGAGAGGGAAAAAAAAGACTTAGATGGGAAAGAAAGGCCTCCAGCTGTGATTTACGACACGGAAAGAATTTCCCGGGACTCATTAAAGTTATGCTAGGTCAGGGATTTTTCACATTGTTGTGGGATTTCAAGTGAAAGATGCCTGGATAGTAAAAATCCCTTTGACCTTGAGAAGAATTAGAGGTCGTATGAAGGGGTAATATATGAGATGTAATTTGATACTTTTAATAATAAAATCAGCGTAGATTTAGTAAAGCGAGTTTGAGTAGTTGTGATATCACGAAAGTGATTAACACAAATATGATAACTTAAAACATAAAATCGCCTTATTATAATAATAATATTGCCTTATTTATACTGCCCGATTAGGACTATCAAAGTCTCATTATTCCAGCAGTAAGCCCAAGACACATTATTATGTGGTGAAAATTCCGAATGGAAGGATAACTTATCATGTCCCGGCTGGGTTTCGAATAATTCGACATGTGAAGGTTATTCTATTACATTAATTTCTTTTTACTCTGGTAATGCCGCCACTGGTCGTTACTCATACAAGTAACTACTCATTTTTCCTCACGAGGTCCACATGAATGGACTCCGTTATTAAAATTAGTGTTGTATGTGGAAAATGTTCATTAAAAAGTACGTATTAATTAACTAAACATTTACAATCCAATCAAAGAACGTTTTTTATCTGCGTATAGGCGCTTTTCCCAGAAATATTCGACGCTATGAAAAATGTCTCTTTCGAACGTTTCCCTGCGACAGATATTGTCGATCAGCGCTCTGCAATATTAACTATTATAATTTTATGTACCGGTTCTCCTAGGATCACCGAAGTTAAGCAACGTCCAGTGAGGTGAAAACTTCGTGATGCTGGCATTCCAGCTCAAACCAGGCTGACCCAACCAAGGCTGGGTGAGGTTAATGTGGGTAGCAGGTTTGTGAGATTCCTGTGAATGGAGGGTAACAACCCCGTCGTGATATGACCATTTGACCATGCAGTTGAAAGCGACGTTAAACCCAAATTAAAGAAAAATACCGTTCATATATGTAATATATTATACAGTATGTTTCAGAAAAGGTGGCCACCCCCTCGTAACTTTTGAACGCGATGGAATTTTTCAATTCTGTAAAGTCCTAGGTATAGGAAGTGCCTTATGGCCCATCCTGTGGTCATATTTATTTTTGGCCCCGGTCGGCCCTTCCGGCTTTTAGGCCATATTTTTTCATTTTTCTCGCGAATTTTAAATGGAATGCTATATTTTTTATTCTTGTTAATTAAAGTCCAAGTTAAGTTGAGTATAATGAGCTTTTAAATTTTTCAAAAACCTTAACAGGGGCGGAGCTAGTAGGGTGCAAGTTTAAAAATTGTTACACCCTGTATTTCAGCGTTAGTTAGATTTTTTAGTACTTTTTTTATGTTGATAGGTTCAAAATATTGTTTTACACCATATGAAATCAAAAAAATATTCTTGTTTACTTCTAATCAGGGTCATAGTAAGGTTTTTGTTAAAGTACTTTTTTTCTCACGTCAATTTTTCCGTAAATTAATGGTGTTCTCGAAATTGGCATTTTTAGAGGTGAAAGTCTGCAGTGACATATGTTTTTTATGCTTGAAATCGAAAGAAAACTTAACGGAGAAGCGATTAAAATCATAAAAAAAGCCATTTAACCTGCTAGTTTTTCCTCGACAGTGTCCGGTAAAGTGGGTGAATTTCGTATCGGATTTTTTTTGTTGTTGAGGAAACACAATTGGCATAGAAAATAAATAATACCTAAATGCGAAATTAAATGAAGATTATTTCTTCTAAATCAGTGCCGGATAATTTTTTTTTCTCTCTCTCTTTCTCTCTCTCTCTCTCTCTTCTCCTCTTTAAAATAATTGAATTGGTTTAATTTTCACCCTCAAGAGTTTGGTACTTGACCTGGTATTTTTTTCTCTTAAATTTCGAGATAATTAGATTTTTATTTAGAGACCTGGTATTCATTACTAGCAACACCAGTATGATTTTTTTTTTTAATTTGGGTTTAATATCGCGTTTCAACTGCATGGTCATATCATAACGGGGGTGTTACATTCCATTCGCAAGAAACTCACCAACCTCCTAAACACATTTATCTCACCCAGCCTGGGCTAGGCCGGAATGCCAGCATGCCAGCATCACGAAGTCTTCTCCTCGCTGGACGTTGTTTAACTTCGGTGATCCTACAAGAATCGTTGCATTCAAAGCGGCATCGGACTGACTCCAGAATTATTGACAATGTGTTTTCTAAAGATTTTACCAACTTACCAACTAAAATTGTCTCAAGAGGTGACCCCTAGGCCGACTTTAGAAGCAGCATTATCCGATAATTATTTTTGATACAACTTGAACTTTGAAATGTGAAAAAAAGAGAGAGAGAGAAAAAAAAAAAATATCCGGCACTGATTTAGAAGAAATAATTTTCATTATATTTCGCATTTAGTTATGTTTATTGAAGTATTATTCCCTTATTAGATATTATTTATTTTCTATGCCAATTGTGTTTCCTCAACAACAAAAAATTCCAATACGAAATTCACCCACTTTACCGGACACTGTCGTGAAAAAACTAGCAGGTTAAATGGCTTTTTTTATGATCTTAATCGTTTCTCCGTTAAGTTTTCTTTCGATTTCAAGCATAAAAAACATATGTCACTGCAGACTTTCACCTCTAAAAATGCCATTTTCGAGAACACCATTAATTTACGGAAAAATTGACGTGAGAAAAAAAGTACTTTTACAAAAACCTTACTATGACCCTGATTAGAAGTAAACAAGAATATTTTTTTGATTTCATATGGTGTAAAACAATATTTTGAACCTATCAACATAAAAAAAGTACTAAAAAATCTAACTAACGCTGAAATACAGGGTGTAACAATTTTGAAACTTGCACCCTACTAGCTCCGCCCCTGTTAAGGTTTTTGAAAATTTTAAAAGCTCATTATACTCAACCTAACTTGGACTTTAATTAACAGGAATAAAAAATATAGCATTCCATTTAAAATTCGCGAGAAAAATGAAAAAATATGGCCTAAAAGCCGGAAGGGCCGACCGGGGCCAAAAATAAATATGACCACAGGATGGGCCATAAGGCACTTCCTATACCTAGGACTTTACAGAATTGAAAAATTCCGTCGCGTTCAAAAGTTACGAGGGGGTGGCCACCTTTTCTGAAACATACTGTATAAGCTGAATTTTATTTAAAGCGACGTTAAACTCAAGTTTAAAAAAAATACGGTTCATACATATAAGTTGAATTTTATTTTGAGTTGAAAAGAAACATCGCAAAAATACTTTCATGTTTCTCGTATATGATTGGTTAAGATAAAGAAAACACTGTCAAAAAAAAAAAAAATCGGAGTCTCCGAACAAGAGGGGGCGGGGCGCATGGAATGCACCGAGAACCGCAGCTGACCAGCTAGGCATTCCGGATATTCGGCCCAACCCAGGCTGGGTGAGGTTAATGTGGGAAGCAGCATTGTAAGTTTCCTGTGACAGTGAAACCAAGGCTTGAATTGCATGAGTGAACGACTTGGTTTACACAAATACCACTAGTATATTATAACAAAAGATAACATGCCATTATATAATGACTGTTTGGGTTCTTAACATGGGCGTAGCCAGCATCCGCTCTAGGGGGGGGCAACCAAGATATCCGTGTCGAAAGTGGGGGGGGGGGAGGGTGTGGGGTCCTATGGGTGCTGAAAAAGGCAGTGGAAGCTATTTGTTTTGTTGTTGTTGAAATCCAAAGGTCCCACAAGAAACTGAATATACAGGGTGTCCCACCAAAGTTGGACACCTCAAATAACTCGGCTCCTGAAAGAGTTTTTGAAAAATAAAAAATTCTAGGGTACATGTCCTAATTGTGCGGTTTCAGTCATGAAATTTTTTTTATACATGGTGGTTCAAAAATCAGAAATTGAGGTGTCAACTTTCGATTTTAAAATAGATCGACCTGAATTTTATTTGATAATTTTACTTTTAAATGGTACCTGAGTACTTTTTTTATAAAAAAATTTATATACAGGGTGGTTTTTTTTTTCGACCAATTTTTTTTCTAAATCTCGAATAACTCAAGTTCGTTTAATTTTTTCGCCAACAAGAATAGAAAATGATTGTGTAATGAATACACGCACTTTCAATTGGCATCAAATTTTTTTATACAGGGTGGTTCAAAAATCAGAAATTGAGGTGTCAAATTTCGATTTTAAAATAGATCGACCTGAATTTTATTTGATAATTTTACTTTTAAATGGTACCTGAGTACTTTTTTTTATAAAAAAATTTATATACAGGGTGGTTTTTTTTCGACCAATTTTTTTTCTAAATCTCGAATAACTCAAGTTCGTTTAATTTTTTCGCCAACAAGAATAGAAAATGATTGTGTAATGAATACACGCACTTTCAATTGGCATCAAATTTTTTTATACAGGGTGGTTCAAAAATCAGAAATTGAGGTGTCAACTTTCGATTTTAAAATAGATCGACCTGAATTTTATTTGATAATTTTACTTCTAAATGGTACCTGAGTACTTTTTTTATAAAAATTTTTATATACAGGGTGGTTTTTTTTCGACCAATTTCTTTTCTAAATCTCGAATAACTCAAGTTCGTTTAATTTTTTCGCCAACAAGAATAGAAAATGATTGTGTGATGAATACACGCACTTTCAATTGGCATCAATTTTTTTATACAGGGTGGTTCACGAGTGAAATAATGACTTGATTTTTTTTAAAACCGGGTTTTTTTAATTTTTTATTTAGGTTTAATAATTCTCGCCTAATTTTACACATTTTTCGTCAGTCATATCGAAAAACAAAACTAAAGTGTTGTACAGAGTGAGACATTTTTTTTTGTTGTAACACCCTGTATATGGACACTCAAAGATACGTAAAATGAAATAGAAAGACTAAATATGCAAGAAAAACTTCGATTTTTAATGATATTAAAAAGTTATGGTGTTTTAACTAATATTGTCGCATGGACCACCCTGTAGATATTCTCTTAAACTATCATGTGGGTACTCGAAGTTGTATAAAATTCAACGAAGACTTCGAATCGTGGGGAAAAACAAGTAAAAAACACGAATTTTGAAGTCATTTTCAATTTGGTGTCCACACTGACTGATTTTAAAACTTGAAATAAAAAGTAGGTAGGTGTAGACACAAAATTGAAAATGGCTTTTTGAATTCATTTTTTTCTTTCAGATTTGGACTCCTCGTTGAATTTTAGACAATTTCGACTACCCATATGATGGTTTAAGAAAATATCTACAGGGTGGTCCATGCGACAATATTAGTTAAAACACCATAACTTTTTAATATCATTAAAAATCGAAGTTTTTCTTGCACATTTAGTCTTTCTATTTAATTTTACGTCTCTTTGACTGCCAATATACAGGGTGTTACAAAAAAATTATGTCTCACCCCGTACAACACTTTAGTTTTGTTTTTCGATATGACTAACAAAAAATGTGTAAAATTAGGCGAGCATTATTCATCCTAAATAAAAAATTAAAAAAACCCGGTTTTAAAAAAAATCAAGTCATTATTTCACTCGTTGAAAAAAGTATTCAGGAACCATTTAGAAATAAAATTATCAAATAAAATTCAGGTTGATCCATTTAAAAATCGAAAGTTGACACCTCAATTTCTGACTTTTGAACCACCCTGTATAAAAAAAAATTCATGACTGAAACCGCATAATTAGTACATGTACCCTAGGATTTTTTATTTTTCAAAAACTCTTTCAGGGGCCGAGTAATTTGAGGTGTCCAACTTTGGTGGGACACCCTGTATATTTGTAATTTGTATACAGACAGCTTTTCTTCTGTCTCAATAATATTTTAGAACAGGCTTTTTATTTGATGCAAAGTTATAATATGACACTTAAATATTTGAGTTTTCACTTTTCAGGTATAGTTAGATCGTACACTAAAAAGTTCGGGAAATGGAACTTTTTATCGATGTTTTTAGTCAAATCACATTTATTTTTAAATTTTCCCACCAATAGACTGAAAAAGTGAAACGTCACCTCTGAGTGGACTTTGACGTAATGAGTGGAATGAGCCTAAAATTTTGTAAACAAAAAAGTTTTCCAATACAAATCTCCATATGAAGATTTTGATTTGGGCTTTGCATCACTTGTAGACCTATACATATATAAAATTTAAATTGATCAGAAAATTTTTAATTAAAATTAGAAAAATGATCTTTTAGTTCTTTTTCCTTATTTTATTTTAATAAAAATTAGAAAAATCAATGAAATTTTGCTCCATGTATTTCTTATGGGCTATTTCTTTGTTTACTTTTTTTGAGCAGCTCAATTGACGGCACCTACGTCATCACTTTTCCAGTCTATTTTCCATAAATTATTAGCTGTTTTAGGGTCTACTTGATATTTTTACCCTTTTAAAAATCCTTTGATTTTTGATTTTAAGGTTTTTCAATGTTTTTTTTTTTCTCGAAAAATATTTTTCAAAAAATATCATAATTATGTAAATTTAAGTTGCCCCTTCCATGTTGCATACTATTGGGGTTTCTCTAGGGGGGGGCAGCTGCCCCCCCCTGCCCCCCCCTGGCTACGCCCATGGTTCTTAACGCATCATTAAATTCAACTGTATGTACACAAACCACCCCAGTACATAATAGAATGAATTGGTACATTGTATAGTAAATCACTAAATGGAATGAATTACTACATAGAATGAATGGAGATGAATGCACGTACAAATTATTTCTCAAAGTCCATTACCATCTCAAGGTCATCTGGAGGTAATTATTCGGGTACTCACTACTGTTATATACTAATATCTATGTACAATATACATGTCCATATACTATATAAATATACATGTCGTGTGCCTCTCACACGTTTTTCATTCATTAATTTTACGACTAGACGTAATGGCGCCTAAATCTAATTAGCAAGGTCATTGACCTATCAAATTGTACTACTAGATTGATGTGAAGAGCGGTTATTACGTTTTTATGACGCGTTTTTTTTTTTATCGATCAACTTTTTTTTATTGACAGGTAATCACAGGAAAAATGAAAGATTTTTTATTTGTTGTTGTTGTTTTTTTTTGATGCAAAGATGTTTTTTTTTTTTTTTTTTTTTTTTATATCATATTTGTGAGTTTGATAGGGTTCTTTTGGCTTGTTTTTTTTTTTTTTTTTTTGGTTTCTTTTTCCAAGAAGCAAAAACGAAAATCTGAAAAATAAGTCCTCTCTCTCTCTCTCTCTCTCCCCTTTCTTCTGTCTCTTTCTTCTTTTTCTTCTCTCTCTCTCTTTCTCTCATTAGCTTTTTTTTCTTCTTCTTCTCTCTTACCCTCCCCCTATCTTTCTCTCTCTCTCTCTTTCTCTTTCTCTCTCTCTCTCTCTCTCTCTCTCTCTCTTCTGCTTCTGCCACAGCACTACATCCTCTGCCTCATAACTTTCCCAGTTAGGCTGGTTTCCATTTCGTGAGTCTACAATCTCCTCATTTCTTATAAATTGGTTCAGGTTTCAAATCCTTCCATGGGCATTATTGACAATTCACCTTTTGCTGGCTATTCCCAGCACGCATCGGGCTGGGTGAGGTTAATTGAGTATCTGGGTCTTTTGGCCAGCGAAAGGCGGGTAAAATCCCCGCATGATTCATTTCAAAGCCACGTTAAACATAAAAAAAAACTTCCGTAGGTCATTCCCGAAGAATCAGTACCTATAAACGTAAATAAATCGACAAGTAGTCAACTTGTCTTAGTACGGAGGGTCCTCGACTTGCAATCAGGTGACCGGGGCTCGACGAGGTCGGAATTTTTCGGCTCTGTACTTCGAATGTCAAAATTTCAAATTTATTGGTGGCATACGAACCAAAGAGACCCACCAGTTACCTAGCCAAACTAACGCTCCAACGAAACTGTTGACGTAATGGGACTACCTGTCTTGCGCTGACAGTCTTAATAAAGCACTACTTATACTTACTTATACTCTAATTGATGGAACACATTAAGGGCAAATCATAATTATAAAAATAATACTCTATTGTGAAAGGTAACCACCAGGCGAGGTTAATGCTCAAGGCATTTTCTACCGTCTAACCCTCAGAGTTTTATTATTATGTGTTCACTAACTCTAATTCATAAGGAAAAATTAATACACTGGGTGTGATTCGAACCAACGGATCCCTTCGCTGCCTGGATTACCAGACTAGCGCGTTAACCACTTGACTACCAGGCATGTATCAGTATCTCTATATATAAAACAGAAAAAAGGACTACCTACCTACCTACCTACCTACCTATGTTTGTTTGTTTGTCCGGAGTTGTTTAGCCAAAACGGTAAGAGATAGCGAAAAATGTCTCAGAATTGACCCCCCCAAAACCATTATCGCTTTGTCCAGAAAAATTATAAAAAGTTCAAAAAGGCATTGCTGTCCAGCAGTACGGCCATGCCTTAGTAAATTTGAAATTTAGTCCCGTTGCAAAGCACGGGCAAACGGCTAGTCAGTATATAAAGAAAAGTGAGAAGTTGTACTAGATGTACATGAATATCAGAACATACCTGGACAGCTGTTTCGAGCTTATTTGCTCTCATCAGCAGGTAATAGTTCTGAATATCCATGCCATGTTATCGGAAGCGCTTCGCAACGTTTCAAAATGTTGCGCTTGTGGTGAGAAACCGGCCTTACTAGTCTCTCTCTCATTTCTTGCTCGCTATTTTTTTTTTATCTCTCTCCGAGTTGGAAATAGTTGAAGTGGTACGTAAGAGATACGACACCAAGGTAACGTGGCTCCGCGCGAGGTCATACGAGGAATCAACTGGCATTGGCTGTAGCTGTAGGTTGGACTCGGCATTCTAATTCTGACTCGGCTAGCAGCCTAGCACTCGCTCGGCTGTGCTCAGTCCGTTCTGCTGGTTCTTAAGGCCGAAATTCACAGACAAAATCGGGATCCAGGTGGCTTAGGGATCCGTTGGTTCGAATCCCACCCAGTGTATTAATTTTTCCTCATTAATCTGAGTTCGTAACCACATCATAATAAGACTCTGAGTGTTAGGTGGTAGAAAATGATTTGAGCATTAACCTCCCCTGGTGGTTACCTTCCACAAAAGAGTATTATTATTAAAACAAGTCAGTAAGAGACACCAGAAATTGAATTTCCCAATTAAAAAATACGCAAAATATAAGACTTCGGGCGAAATTAATAGAGGTTTTTGTATTACCTCTGTATCGCTGGATCGCCTACTGTGTCAGATAGGAAAAACCGACGATAAGCAATGACTTAAGTTTTATAAAATAAATACCATATTTCCATGTCCGTAATGATAATTTATAGTTTTTGATTACCTCTCTTGATCTAAGGGGGATATTAATAGACAATCCATAACTTCTCCCTTAGATCAAGAGAGGTAATCAAAAACTATAAATTATCATTACGGACATGGAAATATGGTATTTATTTTATACAAAAACTAGCGGGTCACACCCACCTATTCACACCATTCACACTCACACGCCACACATACACCACACATAAACGCCCGCACACACAAAAAATGTCTTTTAAGTAAAAAAGCATGAATAATTTTGTGTCACCCATCCAATTTTTGTCCCTACCCGGAGTTGCTCAAGAACAGCTCATCAGAATTCCCCGATCGATATGTCAAACGAAAGCTCAAACCCTGACCTAAAATTTTCTCCCTCTAAGTTGATAAGTCGTCACGACAAATTTCGAACATCATAGTGTTCAATGATTTATCAAACCCATGAATTTCAACAACACTGTATTCTATGATTAATCAAACCTATGAATTTCAACAACACTGTATTCTATGATTTATCAAACCCATGAATTTCAACAACACTGTATTCTATGATTAATCAAACCTATGAATTTCAACAACACTGTATTCTATGATTAATCAAACCTATGAATTTCAACAACACTGTATTCTATGATTAATCAAACCTATGAATTTCAACAACACTGTATTCTATGATTAATCAAATCCATGAATTTTCACATTACTATGTTTTATGATACACCAAACCTATGAATTCCAACATCATGGTGTTCTATGATTCACCAAACGAATGAATTTCAACAACATTGTATTCTATGATTAATCAAACCAATGAATTTTCAAATTATGTACTATGTTTTATGATACACCAAGCCTATGAATTCCAACATTATTGTGTTCTATGATTTACCAAACCCATGGATTTCAACAACACTGTGTTCTATGATTTACCAAAACAATGAATTTTCACATTACTATGTTTTATGATAAACCAAACCTATGAACATAGAAATTCCATCAAAATTGTGTTCTATGATTCACCAAACCGTGTTTTTTTCATTCAACATCATTGTGTTTTATGATTTGATGGGTTTAGTACCCATGAATTTCAACAATATTGTATACTATGATTCACCAAACCCATAAATTCTCACGTTACTATGTTTTATGATTCACCAAAATTATTCTCACGTTACTTTTTATGATTCACCAAGATTCACCAAACTATGACCAACCAAGTTCCGGGTGGCTCTCGGCTAAGAATAAGACCACGGGTTGTTCCCCCTGTCGTAAAAGGCGACTAACAGGAACATCTCTCAGAAGCTATTGAAAAGCTTCGAAAGAAAGAGATTTTTAGAAAACTCTCAGGGGCTGCTGGAAAACGGTTCGAATGGCTGCTCCAAGAATGCTTTAATGCACAAGAGGCCGGGCAAAAGCCGTAGAGCCATTTTCCAGTAAAGAAGCAGCAAAGAACATTCGTTGAAAAGAAACCACTTCAGACTACTTCAGAGCATCAGGGTGAGAAGCTAAAGGAGCAGAAGATGCCAACAACCTCATCTACATATACTCTCTTGCAGATATAGATCAGAGGTGGCATTCGAAACCCCAAGTGCTTCTTTGAAAGTGGGAGTAATTTTCAAGAACTTCCCAAAAGAGTCCCGGCGACAGGCAGGCGAAAATGTTCATAACTCATTCGTCCAAAAGAGCAAAAGAAATGCTCTGTCTGAGCAAAGAGGAATCCTTACTGGCTTTTAAACAGACCAATGTGGTCTCAACTACCGTCTTAGCAAATGGACATAGCTCAAGACCCAAAATGAAGTCTCTCACTTCTCAAGACTGATTCTAACACCTAAAGAAGTAAACGAAATCAGTCCTAAAAG
Organism: Bactericera cockerelli; assembly: GCA_024516035.1. Lineage (NCBI taxonomy): Eukaryota > Metazoa > Arthropoda > Insecta > Hemiptera > Triozidae > Bactericera > Bactericera cockerelli. The sequence continues at coordinate 2,834,353 of CM044958.1, read as the reverse complement.
AATCTCAAGCTACAATAATAGCTTTAAACTCTTTTAGAGTTACAAGGGCATGTCACATAAGATCTATTTAAGGTCGCACTGACAAAGAGCTTTTGTAGCCGACAGCCCTACTTATACCAATACTAATGAAAAATCAAACCAACCTTTTCACAAACAATGACTCACAGAAAAGGGAATTTCAACATTTTGTCCTGAAGAAACCTTCAAATAGGAGCGTATAGAGGGATAAAATCTCCCTCTGAATGTAGAGAGAATTTTCCCATTTACCAAACAAAATTTTCCAACAACGCAATAGTAGGAATAGGGATTCGAAATATAAACCAGAAGAGAGAATTAAACGAAGAGATGGAGAGGAGAAATGAAGATAGAACAAGAGAAAAACATAGAGGATAAAGGAAAAAGCAAACGGAGGAGGGTCAGAGGGAACAATTGAGTTAGACTAGGAGGGAAGCGTTTTAAGGAGAAAGGACAGGGCACAAAAGATAAATAAAGGGAAAGAGAGGCCGGTAAAACTGGGAGAGGAGAGTTATATGTAGAATGAACAAGAGAGATAGAGAGAGGAGCGTTATAAAAAAATAGGACGAAGAGGGTTACAGAAATGAGAAAAAGAGAGGGAAGAGGCCAATGGAAAGAATGCAAGAGAGGAGGGTTGTAGAATGAAAAAGAGAGAGATGATAATGTAAAGAAAATAAAAGAGAGAAAAAGATGGGGATTGCAGAGAGATCGAGACGAGAGGACTGGGGAGGGTTACAGAGAATTAGAGAATGAGTGAAAGAGAGAGTGAGGAACAGTGATGGGGGCTGCAGAGAGAAGAAGAGAGGCAGAGAGGAGGGTGAGAGAACACAAGGGAAACTGGGGTGGAAGCTGAGGGGTGGAACACTAAGCTCTCCCTTCTCCAAACAGAAAGGGAAAAGTTCTGCTGGGCGGCGCTAGGACGAGAAATAACGCTTGCATCGACGATCTGATGAAATCCGTCCTGGGGTGCCGAAGCCAAAAGTGGTGATTTCAAAGATGATTTTCGGCCATTTGCCGCAAATATGGAATGTTACATGTCTCCGAAACCCGATCCTAGGTTTCTTACCAACTCTGATGTTCAACAACTTTGGTGTCCTATCTAACTATTTACATCTTAAAACTGTTTTTAAGGGCTCCACAGAACGATAGTGTAGACTTTATACTATCGTTTTTTTTTTCTTCAAATTTTGAAACAAAATTTCAAATTCGTTGTAAAAAATAATTATAATTTGAATGTGTGTATAACTTCGCTAAATAACAACGCAACAACCACGAAAAATAACGCGTTTGTTTGGTCGAAGCAATGAAACCATTCAATTCCAACATCAATTCCAGACAAGAGACAATCAGACAATCACATTTTACAGGTATTGTCTTCCTCCGTCAGCCTTTCTTCTTTTTTGTCCGTTTCAAAAAATTCAAATGCAACGGAAGAATTCAAAATTGGGATCACTAGAGCTATCTATTATTGCTGTAAGTAAGCACCAAGACATAATGTATGTACGCTGTGAAAACGTGGTCACTTGTTGAAAAGTAATATGTAGAAGTTTATCGTAAGAGATTCGTTCACAACGCCTTGTTCTCAAAAAACGCAAATGTATCAGTTCAACAGTGATAACAGCACAAATATTTCTCTGAAAATATAATAAAGTTCTTATCTGTTAAAACAAAATTAGTCCTTCAGGCCGGATTGATTCTATTTCGTACATTTTGAAGATTGCATCAAGTGAAGATCTTGACTGGGTCTTAATTTTTCGAAAAACACTATCCGGCCCGAAGGACCAATCTACAAAGTCAATGTACCTTGCAGGATTTGATGGACTTATGTTCCTTGTTTCTCAATCTCCAAAAGCTCAACATTAAAATACTTACGGAAAATCATTATTAATTTTCATGTTCTTATTACAATAGATTAAAACGATTTTATAATTCACTAACTAGAGCTTACTAGGCTAAAGTAGAAAATAATTCGTTAGCTTCAAATTTCCGTGGCAATGAACAGCAAACACAACAAAGGGGAAACATCATCGTCTCAAAAACAGAAAAAGAAACGCAATTCTGCCAAGAGGCGAGCGTGTGAACCCGCCTTTTCTCTTAGCTTTGAATTTACCGCTTCTATATAGCCAAGGTTATATTTAGATCGATGCTATAGGGTGCGCACACGAAGCGTCGCACAGACTCGACTGTGGCTTTATCCACTGGAAACAAGTTCGTTACCCACTCGGAATCCATTTCACTCGCTGCAGCTGCCAGGCGATAACAATAAATGACTATAGGACGCGCAGACCGAGAGTTGGGGAACAGCCAACCTGACTATAGGACGAAAAGAGAGAGAGAAACGCTTCTATCATCAAACAAGCTGAGCTAAACAAAGACGGATAACAACTTGTGTGTGTGTGTGTATTTTTTTTTTTTTAAACTTTCTGAAACGAAAGGAACGGAGAAGGAAAATAACGAGTTTAATAATGCCGAGTTTTTGAGTTGAGACTCCTCGGTTAGGTTTCTAAATTATTTTTACTCCTCTCTCACAACTCTGACAAGGCGCATTTCTCTTTGGAGGCGCATTTTGAATTAGTCCCACAGATATTTGGGGACTTTATCGGCGAAATGATAGACGTAACGGAAAAATATCGCGGGAGTTGACATGTTTTTCCGATCTGTTTCGGAAATTTTTGGCAATTATTTGCGGGAACAGTTTGAAAATTTAGGTGGAGAACTTTTTTTTGAAGATTTTAGACTGGTCTTCAATGTCGAAAATTCATGACGGTTCTTGTCACTATAGGACCCACCCACCCAACTGAGGAAATAGAAGCTGAATAAGCATACTTATAGATAGGTACTTAAATATTTCAGGATAAAATAAATACCTAATTAATCTGTTTTAATTAATTTTGTTTCTTTTTCTTTTCAGAGTTTTGGCTACAGCGAAAGAAGACATCATGAGAGTAATCAAATCAAGGAGCTGATATGGAATAGGTAAACGAACCGACCTCAGTAGCTTGATCTATAAGGCGGCGGACTTGTAACCTGGAGGTCGGTGGTTCAAGTCTCAAGTTCAGCAAAAATGTCGTAAAGCGAGTTAGAGTAGTTATGATATATTATCATGAAAGTGACCAAAAATAATAATAATAACAAGATAGGTCAGACTTTATGACTGTCAGCGCGAGACAAATAGTCCCATTATGACAACCGTTTAACAAAGCACCTCTATATTTATTTGAGTGTAAATACAATCAAAGGTTCCAAACGGATTGCTTGAAATCGATGATAATTATTAGTTTTACCTCGGGTTTTGCGCTCAATAGCCAGGTCATCTCAAGAGGGGGAGTGTTACCTCTATTCGCAAAAAACTCACAAACCTGGCTACCTTCATTACCCTCACCCAGCCTGGGCCGGAATGTCAGCATCACAAAGTCTTCTCCTCACTGGACGTAGCTTAATTTCGGTGATCCTAGGAGAACCGGTGCATTCAACGAGCCATTGAGGTTGGCATAAAACCCCTTCAAAAACAAGTGTATACCTTCCCGCTCTGGAAATCTGGAGAACTTCGTACCTACGGATTATATTAATATTTTCTACTGTCTTGATGTCGTCAGAAGTTGTAATTGATTTAGGGAGGAACCAATCTCGGTAGCATAATCGACAAGGCGGCGGACTCATAACCTGGAGGTCGCTGGTTCGAGTTCCTAGCATCGGGGTGATTTATGAGTTCAGGTTTGAGTAAATGTGACATCTTACTGATCTCACTCTTGTGATTAACACTTTGAGAGAGGAACAACAACGAACGAATCTGAAACTCTAGTCCATCTGATACCTCTTAAGGCGAAATTCTTAATCAAATTGAACACCAAAGTGCGGGAGAGATCTTATTTATTAGTCAGATCTACTGAGAGAGACAGAAAATTGAATTATTTATATAAGAATAATAATATCGTCTTATTTATAATGCCCGATTAGGACTATTAAAGTCCCATTATTCCAGCAGTAAGCCCAAGACGTATTATTATGTGGTAAAAATCCCTAATGGAAAGAAAACTTGTCATGTCCCGGCTGGGTTTCGAACCCACGACCTCTCAAATCTCTGGATTCTCAGAGTACCGCCTTTACCACTGAGCTACCGGGATAGACCTATCGGGTAGACAAGAGAACCAAAACACTTGTCTGGTAAAACAGGGAGGGCTGATTAATCATAAAACCCCTTCAATAAGTTAACATCATAAAACCCCTTCAACAAGTTAACATCATAAAACCCCTTCAAAAAGTTAAAATAAGCCTCCTGAAGGGCTTGTTCAAATGGACAAATTGCTTCGTGAAAATGCATATTTGTGCTAAACATAAAGTGATATAACAATTACTCATGCTCGCTTTATCTTTGCTGAATGTGGGAATCGAACCACCGACCTCCGGTTAAGAGTTCGCCGCATTTTTAATTTAATTTTTATATCATAATTTATTTATTTGACGGGTCAGAAACTCAATAATACAAAATTATATGAAAATATTTACAGACAATAATACACAATAAGAAGAAAAAAAAACATAACTATACTATAGGAAACAGAACAGTAAAAAGTCAGTATGTGCGTGTGTGCGTATGTGTGCATGTGAGTTTGTGTGCGTTTGTGTGTGCGTGTGTGTAGGTGCTTTACCGATTGAATTACTGAGGTTGGTCAAATTAATTTAATAATGATTTTATGCATGTGCGTATGTGTGAAAGTACGAACGGTCTTAATTTTGCTCCACGAAACACAGGCATGGCCGTAAAAACCTGCCAGATTACCGTTAAAGAGAGCACTTTTTCCTGTGTCCGTGCCTGCAATAGTTGCATGGTGAAAGGTCACGTTTTTTTAATGAATATTTATTTTTATATTTAAATTTAAAGAGAGGTCTGCAAAGAGTCCTTGCCTTGATTTTTTTTTTTTTTTTAACATAGTTTCAAATTATTTCGGTTTAGCTTTAAAGTTTTAGGTTCTCAATGAGTGGAGTGAGTGAGTCGGTCGCGGTAAATGAATGGCGGGGTTTTTTCTTGTTGAAAAATATAATTCTATAAAAATAAATAAATAAATTATGTACCTGGCATTGAGTTTGTAAACGGAGTATTTGACGTAAAGTTTTCTGACACCAAGCTTGAATATGTTGAAGATTTTCAATTTTTCAATGATGTCAAAAGTCCAGCGAGGTGAAGACTTCGTGCAACCCAGGTTTGGTGAGTTTAATGTGTGGGTAGCAGATTTGTGAATTTCCTTCGAATATAGGTTAACATCTCCGTTGTGATAAATATGACCATGTTGTTGAAAGAGATATTAAGAAACTCATCATAAAAATTGAAATAAAAACATTCATAAAACGAAAAGATTAAAAAAAAAAAAAAAATTCATGAGTTTACGCTGAAAGAAGCACACAATAAAGTAGGTATTACTAAGTAACAACAGCAACACCACCAACAAAAGATGGAAAAAAACCTCCTCCCAAAACCTAATATCGAGCCTGACAATTGAAAGAACCGTCTTCGAATTCTCCCTAAATTAAGAGCCTGGGACAGAGTGATGTAATTAATTAGGAACCCGAGGAAGCGATGTGCTGGAGACGCAAGATGAAACGTACCTTGTGCTCTCTCAGTCAGAGTGAGAGTAGCTATGCGGGGGTCAGGTCGACCCCATTTTCTGTTCTCCTTCGCGTGTTTCATTTCTGCTGTGTCGACGTAGACGCTATGCTAGTCTGCTTTGAAGGATAAAGTCTGCTATGTGTAGTAATATTATGTTATTAGCTCAGTGGTAAGATACTCGCTTGCCATGCGGAAGGTTCCGGGTCCGAACCCCAGAGCCGACAAAAAATTGTATTAATAATAAATTTAGTTACAGTTGCTTGTGAGTTAGTAGGGATTACAATCCCGGGATCCCGAGCCTAAATCGCCCATTTTCTGATCCCGGGATCGGAGGTCCAATCCCGGGATTTTTGGGGATCACAAAATTGATTTTTTTCATTTCTTCATGAGAAATGTTTATTTCATTCAATAAAGTGTATTTCAGAAATGAATGATAGTTGCAAAACCCTTTAAAATCGAGTGTGTGATCAATCTATGTATAAATGTATATACTTTACCTTGGCAATTCTTTTATTTTCTCAAATTACCTAAGTAATGTAAACATGTCGAATTTCAGCAGTCACAAGGAAGATTTCGATGGTTCGTCGATTTGGAGCTATTACCTTTTTTCTTGTGCTTAGTGTAAAACTTGTGATGCTGTGCTCAAGATGCAAGGAGGATCTACGAAAGGATTACATACACATTTTTGGACAAAACACAAAAAAATGTTCTCAGACCAGCAACATCCACGAGTCAATAAATTGGTGGAGAAATCTGCGGCTCATGAATATTCACAAAAGAGAAAATTAGAAGATTACATTGTTGATAGTATGTTAAAAAATTATAAAAAAATTAATTATAATTTATTTTTTTGTGCACATTTACTTTTGTATAAATCCTATAAATAAACATTAATTTAGGTTTATTTATTGAAAATCACATAAATTATTGTTTTTTTTTTTTTTTTTTTTTTTTTTTTTTTTAAGTGGGGTTTAACGTCGCTTTCAACGGCCATGGTCATATCACGACGGGGGTTTTACCCTCCATTCGCAGGAAACTCACAAACCTGCTACTCACATTGACCTCACCCAGCCTGAGTGGGGCCGGGAAAAGCCAGCGTCACGAGAATTAGAATTTGAATGGTCACCCATCCAAGTCTTAACCTCGCTGGATGTCGCTTAACTTCGGTGTTCTGAAGGGAACCGGTGTATTCAACATGCCATCGACGCTGGCTAATTATTGTTTTACTTACGTAGTTTGCCTTTTAGATAGGTATTTAAAAGCGCTATTATCAAATCCCGGGACCACCAATTTTAAATCCCGGATTTTTGGATTGTCAAATAGTCCCGGGATTGTAATCCCTATTTGTAAGGGACATGTTCCGGTGTGCTCGTGTTCGCCCAGTGACTGAATGGGAAATATTGTGTTAGTTCTCGCCCATCATGGGGGAGACATACTACTGGATGGGTATAGGTATTTAGGTAAGCCACAACACCGTAAACACAGGACCACAAGCGTCCACACAGAACGAAAAAGTCTGTGAAACACACAACTTAAAAGAAACAGCATAGAATATGTGCAGAACCTGGGAAGGAGTCAACATGACTGAGCGGGTTCGAATCCAGATGGAATATACTGTCGATGTTACGGAGTCAACTCCCATGTAACCTCACCCAACTCAGGCTGAGTGAGGTTATTGTCTTAAATTTATATAACTGTACATTACATTATTCAATCTATTCTGTACGTTATTTAATCTATTCTGACATCTGAACTATCTCAAGTTGATACAACTATAATATTCAATTAGTTGTATCAACTTGAGATTAGCTGTTGTATCAACACGAGCGCGCGATTAGCTCAGTGGTTAAGCACTCGCTTGCCATGCGGAAGGTCCCGGGTTCGAACCCCCGCGCCGACAAAAATTTGTATTCTTAATTTGGTTACAGTTGTTTGTAAGGGATACCTTCCGGTGCGCTCGTGTTGACCCAGCACCTAATTGGGAAGTATTGTGTCACTTCTCGCCCATCAGAGGGGAGGCATACTACGGGATGGGCAGGCTACAACACAGACCACAAGCGTCTACAGTAGCTCCTGTTTCATGGCTACGAAATAAAAAAGGCTGTGAAACACTCATCTTTAAAAAAAAAAAAAAAAAAAAAAAAATATTTATTCACAGTACATACATACAAGATCTGCTAATGGACAGAATTAATCATTAACTGAATTACTTTTATCACTGTTATCATATTTGAGTTATTTAATCAACTAATCACAATCGTGAATTTTGCTTTACATACTTGGGACTTGAACCCCGACCTTTAGATTACAAGTCCGCTGTTTTATCGATCCAGTAACGGACGAGGTTGGTCATGAAATTAATGAACAACGTTATAAGTTTGTCCGCTTAAGTTATGCCCTCTAATCTCTAATGCCCGATTAAGTTAGTGTTTAGTAAAATTGCAATCTATAATTAAACTAATAATTTTATTATCATCAGGAAAAAAGTTGTTGTTGTTGTAGCCAGCTTGGCTACAGCTGGAGCAGGGAATGATGGTCTCCCGCCAACTTGACTCGTCCTGAACTACATATTATTTTTATGTGTGATCAACCATCGTCAGGAAAAAAGTCGTCAAAATTTGTCTCTCTGGTCAGCATAAAATCAAAAATTAGCATACTGCATTGAATTAGAAATTTGTTGTAAGAACTTTGAAGTTCAGCAACGACCAACAGGGTTAGAACTTTGTGAGTGATTAAGTCTACCTATACATATAGGTAACTGACCACTGAAATGAACCCTTTATTTATTTACACTTTATTAATTGAACATATAATATACAACACAAATAATTACAAATTAAAATACAATATAAGAGTAAAGAAAAAAAATATATTGTATACAATATTATGTCCTAACTATAACGGGCGGGGTTATTGCCTTTGGCAATCTCTTCCACCCAACCCTTTAGTGATTTCTAGCTCCACGCAGGCTGGGCAGATTTATGTGGATTTTTGATTTGCCAACGAATAAAGACGTACTTTAGAGTGACGTGTAAAACCATTGAAAAATAAAATTTTGTATTTATTTATTGTATTTTTGAATGGAATACGCATAAGTGCGCGTGGAAAGAACACGCTGCAAACGTATTGTACGTGCTATCTGGGTATGTATCATTTCTTTGTAAAAACTTATAAATAAAACTACAACTAAAGTTGCTATGTTCATAAATAAAGATAAATATGACAGGCTTAAACCGAATTAATGAATACATTATTGCACTTTTACTGGATTAGACTTTTTAAGCATATCAAATAACTTACCGATTGGCCAGCAGTAATAAATTTCAGTCAAATATTAATTCCGAGCTTTTAATTATTAGGTACCTGGTTTTGATTTTTCGTCTGCTTAAGAACTTTAATCACAAGTTTATTTAGTTTAGGTACCTTTGTATATCTAAATAATTATTTTACTCCTCCAGTTACAATTTTGTAGATGGAAAAAAAAAAAAAAAAAATGTGTAAAGCAAACCGTTTGTTTTTCCCGCCTTTTTTTTTCCGGATATTTGGAAACATTCGAAAACAGTTCATAAAATTTGAAGAAGCGGGACTATTTTTGGGAATTGAAAGATTTTAGAACGTTCGCAGCGATGTCCTCGTCACCTCCCGGTAAACTCGTGATGACTCGGAGATCTCGCAATGTGCTTTATGTTCTTATCAGTTTACGTATTTGCCTCTTTTTTGATAACTTGTTTGCCTCTTCTTTACTTGATAGTAGGAATTTAGCAAAGTAGAAACTAGTCAAATCCAACTAGAATTTCATGATTCATTCATCTTTTCATCTGAAAAGAAGATTTTGGAACTGTTGAACGCAATTTTCGAAGATTTCACCGTTTTGGCCATCGACAGCCCCCTTTTGCTTCCGAATTCGTCAGCCAGTAGCTAAATTATGCTACTTGAATATTGTTCAGTTTTCGTTTTTTTCCTCTTAAATATAAGAGTTTTTATTGTTGCTGAAAAATATCCTTGTCCTCCTCAAGAGAACTATGGCCTTTTAGAAGTAAGTTGAGATCTCTTTTGGTATCTCTTATATTATTATTAAATTCTATAAACTTCTGTTCAAGACCTCTACTTCTGTACTTTCCATAGAAAGCTATGGCTTCAACCCTGGCAATATTATCATCCCCTGGTAAGCCTAGTACAAATGGCCTGGCAATCCCTGTAAGAATTCATAGTTTTCACCAACATTCTTCTATCTCTTAAAGTTTGTAAGATACTAGCTGATTACTTCACCTAGTGCGGCAGTATAAAACCCACATTTTTATAAAAGTTGTTGAAGGAAGTGTTGAAAAATGAAGGGCTGGAGAACACCTACGTAGCTAGAAAATCAAACATGTACCATTATTTCAAAACCAATTTTTTTGGGGTCTGACCATGATTGACTTGGAATTAATTTAAAAAAAATCTCTTACAGATTTCTTACTTATAGCACGTTCAAAGTTGTAAGTTCTCATATCCAGTTAGAAAAGATGGCCCAACAACTGAAAGAGAAATTTGACAAAGTCTGTGCTCAAGGACAGCATATTCAGAAAAGATTGAAGTATCACCAGAATCAGGTGAGTCAATTGAGTGTCAATTAGGTAGGTAAGTAATAACAGCAAAGAACACTGATAGTTCTCATACAGCAAGTAACTTTTTTTCTCTGACAGTGGTTCAGATTTTTTTTAAAAACTTGATATTTTTAATAACTGCAGCAAGTAATTGATCATATTTTACTTTATCTAAACCCCTTCACCCTGATATGAAAACATGGTAGTCTTACCTACCCCCCCTACACCAATGATTATTAGTTGGTAAATATTATAAATAAACCCATAAGAATCCAGTTTATATTTCAGGTTATTATTTTCACTATATTATATCCATCAAGTATTTTTTTTTTTATTAAAATGATTGAATAAAGCACTAGCATAGTCATTTGGTATAAAAAAATTCACTTCCATCTTCATGCAAGCTCATTTCATTAGATTAAAAAAAAAAAAAAATCTCCCAGGTTTTTCTTCATTTTTAGTAAAACTGGTCAATTTTTCAACGCAATATGATTGATTTTTAATTTTGAAGCCTTTAATACCACCTTTACCTTTGCCAGTGGAAATAAGTTCCTTTTCAACATAATCAAAAGGTAAAGTTGAAACTTTGAGTCTATAGTATGGTCCTGCTGCACACTAAGGCAACATTATTTCCAGGGAAAAATATTGATATTTATGAGAAATTATTTTTTTGCAGTTGACAAATTTGTTTTCCAAGTTGGATGTGGACCTTGAACATTTGGAAACTTCCATTGACAAGCTGAACAACCTTTACACTGATGTAGATGTATGCATTAACCAGAACTATGCGGAACTGAAATTCAGCTTTTTTCCATCCAACATGGATGTTTCGTACTCGGTCAAATATGCTGGTGGCACCTCTCCCACTGATCTCATTCTGTGCCACAACAGGAAATGTGAACTCAAGGAAATCAAATCCAGCCTAAAGTAAGTTTTTTTGTTGTTGTAAAATAAATTCAAAAGATGGGTCATATTTCGTCGCTTAAGAAGAGGTACCTCGTAAGTCCAATTTTTGGACTTTTCAGGAGACAGTAAAAACTGATTATAAAGTTGTGGGTAGATTTGAAAAAAATAAAAAAATCAGTTTAACCATAAACATATACCTGTTTTATTCGATTGAAATTACTATTTATTTGATAAAACTTGTATTTTTAGGAGATATCGGACATACGAGGTACCTCCCAACTGATTCTTGTAAAATTTTCAGAAAAATCTGATTATAAAAACTGATAATAAAGTTGTGAGTAGGTTCAAACAAAATAAAAAAATCAGTTTAACCATAAACATATACCTGTTTTATCGATTGAAATTACTATTTATTTGATAAAACTTGTATTTTTAGGAGATATCGGACTTAACGAGGTACCTGCAATAGTTTACGAGGTCTCACCAGAAAATTTTCAAAAGCATGTGTGCATTTTTTGTAGAGGTACCTCGTATCTGATTTATTTTACACAATACACATAATAAAACTGCTTGGAGATACGAGGTCTCACCAGAAATTTTCTTCAAAACAAAAATATCGATTTACGAGGTGAAACTTTAATCGATTATTGTGACATTTTTTGTATTTGAATGGTCATATGAAACCAATTTTAAAAAAAAATCGATATTTTTTTTCCGATTCCAACGATACCAAAAACGCAATATCGAAAAATTCGGACTTACGAGGTACCTCTTCTTAAGCGACGATTTGTGTTAGTAACAAGAGTGATGTCACAATTACTCTACCTGCTTTCAAAAATACTTGAGCTTGAAATTTTAACCAACTGAGGTCAATGTAAAAAATATTGAAGAGGGTTATACTGGCTTTAGCTGTGGAAAATAGACTCAGTAATCAAGTGATAAACACAGTGGACAGCTAGGAGTCATGTTTGACAGAGTAAAAGTAGAAAATCATAGCATACTTTTTTTTGGGTTTTCTAGCTAAATTTTCTTCATTTTTACATTATTGTTATTTAATTTATTTTAGTAATTACAACTCAAGTAGATGAACATGTCCACCCTTAATTACATACATATAACCATGTTATCACATACTCAAATAGATGGGGAAAAAAATCAAAGCTCCTGGGTGGGATCTAAACCACAGATTAAGAATCTCTTGCACTTTAATTTATTGAACTTTCTTGAAATACTAAATAAAAAATATGCTTTAGGTAGCAACTCAATAATAAGGGGGTTTTTAAATTATTATTATTATTATTATTAATACTTCAGGAAAAAGATCATCTCCAAAGAACTGCAGCGTCGTTCATGTGTAGAGGAAAAGGACTGTGTGATTGCAGTGGATATGAAGCGCATGGTAGTGCGGGGAGTTGTAATGGGCGTGGGCACAGGCCAGGGGGCGGTGGTTACAATTCTTGACATTGACACGGATGACTATCGCATGGCCACCCTGGACAATATTTACGTATTGGACGAGGAGTCTGTCAGTCTGTATGCGCTCTGTGTGCGCTGCACCTTAGATGGGGTGAGTGTCTGTTTTGTGAACAATATTTTGCTTTTTCTTCAATGGATTTAAGTACCTTGTTTGTCACGGCTATGGACTGATAACCTAAAGGTTTGTCTTTTGGCTCCTAAAATAATTTTATGAAGGAGTGTTCAAGTAACTGTGACACTGTAAACCATATTTTACTTCTTCCATTTAATTAGGTAGGTGTACCTTGTTTGTCATGGCTGTGGACTGGTAACCTGAAGGTTTGTGTTTAGAGTCCCAAGCAAAGATTATTTTATCAAGGAGTGTTCAAGTAATTTTAACATCATTCTTGTATTCAACATTCAATACCAAAATTCAATATTTAAAAATTATAATTTCTCACTCCGAAGATTTCAGCAACCCCAACTGAAGGACCCAGATTGCTTACCTTTACTTAGGATCAGTAATTTTACCATTCCCTTGAATCTCTCCATCTATCACTGTCTACTCTAGCCTTTTGCTCTTAGATCCTGTTCAACTGTCCTATGTGTATGTTCAACCTGTACTATGTGTCTAGCTGGGGGACATTAAACAGTTAGAAGACCAGTGTCTTGCTAGAGGATTATGAACAGAGACCGGACTAGACTACCCTAACAAGCCAGGCTAACTTGCAGTTTCCCAAGGGTTTCATGGCTTGAAAAGAGCCCTCACAATGGTTGATCGCACAGATGCACATAAAATATGAGTATGCGATTCAGAAAATCAGAACGAGCCAACTTTTAACAACTTTCCTATTAAGTCTGTAAATAAAAATTGGTCAACTTTCTTTAATTATTTGATGTTTATGAATATGTATTTCTATCTAGTATTTGAGTGTTATTAAAACTTTGAATACTTCTCTCCAGGATTTGACTGATTTGAGCAAGTACTGGACATCTGACTTGAGCAACTACTTTGTGAGTGCTCTCAAGTTTGGCGAACTTATCATTGAAACAAATCGAAACGTTGACGAGTCTACTGTTCCACCCAGGTAAGATTCTTTTACTAGATTCAAAAATAACTCCTTAAGCTGGACGAGGTTTTCACTGAGACAAATATTGATGGGTCTACGCCCTTCACCCATATAATATTTCCGTGTCCGTGAGATAGGTATTGATACCTAAATCACGGTGGTGAGAGAATTTGGACGCCCAGATCCAATGTCTAGGCTCCTTTCATGTCCATTGATTCTATTTGGTTTTAACGTCCTGATTTGAGGTAGACAGGACGGGAGTTTTACCTTCCATTCGCTGGGAATCGTACCAGATATCCACATTAATCTCACCCAGCCTGGGTAGGACCAGAAACGCCAGCCTCCCGTGTTTGAAGGGAACAGAATTTTCTTTGAAAAGTCTGCTCCATCCGGGAATGGAACTGGGGATCACTGGACTATGGGCAGTAGTCACAACCGTTACGCCACGGAGGCTGGCTAACACATGGCTAGATAGGCATCACTCAATAAAAAAAAATTACAAAAACAAACACAATATTAGAAATTTAACGGAAGTAATATTTCCTTGAAGAACAGTTATTTTTAAAGGTAAGTGTGCCCCAGAACCGCTTTGGCATTACTTCAGGGCACTTTACCTTTACATCTATGCCATTCTGGAAACAGAAAATTTCGGTCAGTAATTTCCGCTCCGGCCGGGATTCGAACCCGCAACCGGGTCAGTCACCAATGCTCTTAACCACTGAGCCACGGAGGTCGACGTTTTGAAATTTTGAAGAAGAACAGTCTGTTTTGAAAGAAAAAAAATCCCTTACCTCGTCTAAGAGATGTATGTTTACATTCAGAGTGTTAATACTTCACTTTCAGGTTCAAAGTAACAGTCGAGGTGTTTGTGGATGACACAAAAGTATTGAACGTAAACCAGTGGCTGTGTGAACAACTGTTACCCGTGGTCAAGACGGAGGCCCAAAACTGTCTGGACTTGAACAAAGTCATTCGAGGTGAGGCTAAGTTAGAAGTTCTTGGTAAATAATTATTTAATTTATGTATTATTTCGCAAACTAAATTATCTTTTTATTTTTTTACCTTGGAAACTTAAATATCTAATATTTTATTTTGTTCACATTCTATTCAAGTAAAGTCACACAAAGTTTTTGACTTTGGCAATCCAGAGAGAACACTTGCTGCGTTACCTCTCTGGATTGCGAGAGACAATCTTTCTGTGAGAAAAATGCCCGCTCTCATGTCTCCTGTTACTCGGGCTAAATCGTCGCCAACTCTCCTGAAAAACTGTTTTGTCTTCAAGCTCCACGGTCTTTTTCTTTAAAATATCATCAATAACATATTTAATGGATTTGAACCAATGGATCCCCTCATTACCAATAAAGTGACTCTCGAGTTGCATTCTTGCAGAGCAAACAGAGAATTGTTTTAAATTGTATTATTTACAGTAGTCCGTCCCGGTAGCTCAGTGGTCAAGGCGACTGCATACAGAGGTCGCGGGTTCAAAACCCAAGAGGGACATGAAAAGTTATCCTCTTTTTTAGGATTTTGATCGCATAATAATACGTCATGGTCTTACTGCTGGAATAATGGGACTTCATAGTCTTTTTTTTTTGGCATTGGTTTTTCTCCTTATCATGGGAATTTGCCATACAGCCAATGTGGTCGTGTTTATACAGATTGATATTTTATTAAAGATAGTTCGTTAATTATTAGATATTAAATGAATATATTGTTTGTGGTTAGAAAATAGTAAATGTATGCGTATGTACGTGAGCTTCATAGTCTTAATCAGGCTGTATAAATAAGGCTATATTTATACAGCCTTATTTATTTATAGAAGACAGGGAACACACAATCGATGAGTCACCTGGTAGCTAAAATAAGCATGACCATCCAGAGAGGTAATGCTGCCAGCGTGTTAGGAGCATTGCCATCAGAAGAATTTTTTCCATTATTTTTTATATCCTATGGGGTTTGGTGGAAGAGAAAGCCACAGGCTTTAACCTCGCCCCTTGGTTCACTACGTGTTCTTTTATTTTTCATGTCCTATTTGATGAATGTATGTAGTTAACCAATAAAGTGTTATATAATAATAATAATAATAAGAATTGACTTCAATGTTCTATCTGTAACTTTTAATAAAACTACGTATAATAATTTGGTTGGGTGTGATGTTTCCCACAGGCTATATTATTATTATTCACCTTACTCATTTTCCAGGTTTGGACTCTAAGCTACTCTACCCGCACCTGCACTCAGCACAAGGCTATATTATTATTATTATTATTATTATTATTATTAACCTTACTCATTTTCCAGGTTTGGACTCTAAGCTACTCTACCCGCACCTGCACTCGGTAACCACCTGCCTCGCCGAGTCCTCCTCCAACCTGAGTGACTCGTGTGTGAACAGCAGCCAGATCATCAGCTCTCCCGAGTCTTCCGCCAGGAGTTCCACCAGTGAGGAGAGCGAGGAGTTCAGTGTGGACATTCAGATAGACAAGTACAGCACACCGCAGTGAGTTTTGATGAATTATAGTCAAGTCGTAGCCAAGTTAGTGAGGAAAGCGAGGAGTTCAGTGTGGACATTCAGATAGACAAGTACAGCACACCGCAGTGAGTTTTGATGAATTATAGTCAAGTCGTAGCCAAGTTAGTGAGGAGAGCGAGGAGTTCAGTGTGGACATTCAGATAGACAAGTACAGCACACCGCAGTGAGTTTTGATGAATAATATTCATATTCAATAATATTCTAGTGAGGAAAGCGAGGAGTTCAGTGTGGACATTCAGATAGACAAGTACAGCACACCGCAGTGAGTTTTGATGAATTATAGTCAAGTCGTAGCCAAGTTAGTGAGGAAAGCGAGGAGTTCAGTGTGGACATTCAGATAGACAAGTACAGCACACCGCAGTGAGTTTTGATGAATTATAGTCAAGTCGTAGCCAAGTTAGTGAGGAAAGCGAGGAGTTCAGTGTGGACATTCAGATAGACAAGTACAGCACACCGCAGTGAGTTTTGATGAATTATAGTCAAGTCGTAGCCAAGTTAGTGAGGAGAGCGAGGAGTTCAGTGTGGACATTCAGATAGACAAGTACAGCACACCGCAGTGAGTTTTGATGAATAATATTCATATTCAATAATATTCTAGTGAGGAAAGCGAGGAGTTCAGTGTGGACATTCAGATAGACAAGTACAGCACACCGCAGTGAGTTTTGATGAATAATATTCATATTCAATAATATTCTAGTGAGGAGAGCGAGGAGTTCAGTGTGGACATTCAGATAGACAAGTACAGCACACCGCAGTGAGTTTTGATGAATAATATTCATATTCAATAATATTCTAGTGAGGAAAGCGAGGAGTTCAGTGTGGACATTCAGATAGACAAGTACAGCACACCTCAGTGAGTTGATGAATAATTAATTGATGAATTCAATGAAAAAAAAAGAAAAAAAAAAAAAAAAGATGAATTCAAGTCATGGAAATTAATTTAATTTGAATAATTCTATAGGCTCATGTTCTGTAGGTTCATAATGTATTGATAAGTAATCTGAATTTTTTGTTGTGTATTTTGTATAATACACTATAATCCTTACATATAATCCTTTGTAGTTTACTACAAATAAACGCCCTTGCCCTAATTGGGTGACATTGGGGCATATTATTATTATTTAAGTCATAGCCTGGTCGGTGGTTCAAGTCCCAAGTTCAGCAAAAATTTAGTAAAGCTAGTATAATGTTCAAGTCGTATCCTGGAGGTCGGGGGTTCAAGTCCCAAGTTAAGCAAAAATTTAGTAAAGCTAGTATAATATTCAAGTCGTATCCTGGAGGTCGGTGGTTCAAGTCCCAAGTTAAGCAAAAATTTAGTAAGGCTAGTATAAAAAAAAAATAAATAAAAGCTAGTATAATATTCAAGTCGTATCCTGGAGGTCGGTGGTTCAAGTCCCAAGTTAAGCAAAAATTTAGTAAAGCTAGTATAATATTCAAATCGTAGCCTGGTGGAGGTCGGTGGTTCAAGTCCCAAGTTAAGCAAAAAATTAGTAAATTTAGTTTTAGTTAATCACAGTAAAATAAATAAATAAACATGTTACTCATGATTGTGATTAACACAAATATGTTAGTTAATATTCAAATAACAGTGAAACCTGGATATACTGAAAAAAATGCGTAGTCCTTAAAGAGGTTTTCTAAAAAATTAAGTAAATAAATTAAGCAAGGAACATTTAAAAGCAGAAAATATTGTCAATCCCTGGAAATCCCGTCTATTCAGAATCGATTGTATATATCTACAGTAGAATTCTGATAACTAAAAATTCAAGGGGCAGAAGGGTCATTTCCTGTTATCGAGGGTTTCAAGTTATCAGGATATCAAATAAGGGGCAAAGTTTGACAAGGGCCAAAGAATTCTTTCACGTTAACGGGATTTTGCACCTATTGGGATTATGAGTTAGCGAGATTCTACTGTAGTTTTAGTACTAAAACTACAGTACACATTTACTAAAACCAGTTATAGTAAATGTGATGTTACATTGTGATTAACACAAATATGATTACATTGATAACATTTTGTGATTGGGCCACTGAAATGAACTTAAAAAAAACACTGCCAATTATGGACACAATACTTCCTCGTGATTGTTTCACATTGTGAACACGTGCCAATTTTGAGATTTTATACAAAATTACTTGTATCTCCAAAACGACTGAACCAATTTTCTTCAAATTTGTTATATATTGTAGAATTTTTTTTTTTCTACATTCTAGATAATACAAAAAATTCTGTATCGGCAAGTCTATTTTTTTACTTTTTTGTCCAAAATTTCGGATTTTCTTAAATATCAGAGTTAAAGTGGAATGAATTGAAAAGTAATTCTAAATGCCATATGTAAAACAATAATATTCATTCACTTACAAAATTTCATCAAAATCGGGTGTACCGTTCACGAGATATAAGCGTAAAACTTAATGGTCAGGCGCATGGTCTCTTTCACCCAGAACCGCTAGTACGATGAATTTAAAATGGGACCATCTACAAAATGTCTCCTAGATGTGTGCAAAATTTCATCAAAATTCGTCGAGTAGTTTCCGAGATTTGCGCGTTAAAAAAAAATTGAAATCGGAGCAAAAAAATATATATATATATATTTTTTTTTTTTACAAAAAACGAACACAATAATTCCGATTTCTAATATTAGAAATTTCTTGAAAGTAAAATCAAATTCTTCCTCCCCCAGATACAACACCCGCCAGTCCGCCAGTCCCATCTCGGAAGGGGCGCCCCCCCCCCAGAAGGAGATAGACGTGTTCTTCACCAACGCCCACGTGATGGGCTCGCCCAGCGGGGACAGCCTGCAGGGGCGGGGCTCCAAGTGCGAGTGCGGGGTGGACTGTGCCGCTCTGCTGGGCGGGAACTGCCCCCCCGACCTGCTCACCCCCAGTCCCAAGCTGCCCCGCATCACCACCGTGATTCCGAGCCTGGCCCGCATACCCAACGGTGAGACTTGAGTGTCAGCTGAGAAGCAGCTGCAAATTTTTATTTATTTATTACAATGTCTCCTTATTTTCTAGACATTTTACAATTTATAATAATAATAATAATAATATCGCCTTATTTATACTGCCCGATTAGGACTATTAAGTCCCATTATTCCAGCAGTATTCCCAAGACATATCATTATGTGGTAAAAATCCCAAATGGGAGGATAACTTGTCATGTCCCAGCTGGGTTTCGAACCCGCGACTTCTGGAATCTCTGGATTCACAGAGTGCCGCCTTTACCACTGAGCTACCGGGACAGACAGATTTATCAATAGATTAAGATGGTAGAAAGGTCCACTATTGAAGGTATGAAGAAAGAAGTATATTTACACTTTATTTTTTATACAAAATAATCAACCAAATAATATAACATAAAAAAAAACTTGAAATTTTATCGTAGAAGGCAATTAAAAATGGCTTAGGATGGGTCCTCTGTAAACAAAAAAAAGATAAATATGAAAAATAAAACAAATGATTTATTATTTTTATTATTATCGTAATCATAGGGTGGCGTCATCGTGAACGATGATAGCCAGACAGTGGAATAATGACTCAGCACATTTTCTATCTAAATTTATTTACATTTGTACCTAACTTATTCCAATTAAAGGTTCATTTATTCTAGTACACTCCTGGATAAATGAGCCCTAACAAGCCAAATTTTAAAATAATTTATGAAGAGGATGAAGCAAAAGAAGGAAACGTAGACGGTTGTATTGAGTTTTTAAGAGGTAAACAGACAGATCTCAGGATATTCCACATGAATGTTTGCAGTATAAACAAAAAACACGATGAACTTACAGTTCTTTTTGAAACACTTAGAGATTTTGACTGTATCATATTATCAGAAGCACATATTAAAAATAAAGATTTAAACATTCAGAGTTTTTCTTTAAATGATTTTGACATTCACTACACAAAAAACAACACTAGAAAAACTGATGGATTAATTACATATATACGTAAGAAAAAACTTAAATAATTCAGTTATTTTAGAAGAAATAATTATGCAAGACTGCAATTGTTTAACACTAACATTTAAAAAACACAAACAAATCTATCAACTATATACATTTTATAGATCCCCAAATGGTAAAATCGACATCTTTCTAAACGAAATAGAAAACTTATTAAACAAAGAAAGACCCAAAGACAGTATTGGTATCATTATTGGAGATATTAATTTAGACCTGTTAGACAAAAAAAATAACAAAATAAATAACTACAAGAATATATTAACTGAAAAAGGATACTTGAGCATAATAAATAAACCTACGAGGGTTAAAGGCCAATCAAAAACTTGTCTAGATCACATATTCATTTCACACAAATTAAAACACAAGAGCAAAGGTTATATACTTCAGACAACAGTTTCAGACCATTACAGCACTATAGTTAAGATAGAAGGACAAAGTTGTACAAAGACCTCCCAACCCAATTCAAGTTTTTATGAAATTGAAAAGATTGACATAGAAAAATTAAAAATAAATTTACAAAACCATAATTGGCAAGATATATATGAAGAATCAAACGCGGAAATTTGCACACAAAAATTCACTCACCATTTTGAAGAATTATTAAAAGAACACACGACCACCGAAACAAAGAAACAGACTAAAAAACTAACACCATGGATAACTGAAGGCATGATAAACTCTATAAAAAAAAGAGACAAACTTCACTCAATGTGCAAAATTCAACCCATGAACCCACACTTAAAGGAACATTTCAAAAAATATCGTAACACTCTACAAACAATCATTAAAAAAGGTAAAAATAATTTCTTTAGAGAACAAATAAATAAGGCCAATGGTGACAAAAAGAAAATTTGGGAAATATCAAATAATGTAACAAATCATAAGCCACCTAAGTCCTCAGGGCCGACAGAAATTATTATTAATGAAAATAAAGTTCACATCAAAGAAAACCCAAAACTAATTGCAAACACATTTAATGAACACTATGCTAATGTTGGTATAAATACAGTAGCTTCCATCAATCAAACAAGTTCCACAACATTGGTTGATAATGATTCAAATAACAGCTCTTCCCTTTACCTTAAGCCTGTTAATTCTAAGGAAATTGAAGATATTGTAAAACATTTAAAAGGAGACTCCGCTCCGGGACATGATGGAGTAAAAATGCATATTCTTAAAAACGTCATTAACCTAATATCCAAACCCTTGTGTTATGTATTCAATAATTGTTTTAAAAATGGTATCTTTCCTAGTGTATTTAAAAAATCCATCATCAGGCCAGTATATAAAAAGGGTTCTACCAATGATATCGTCAACTATCGACCCATATCTCTCCTGACCTCATTCACTAAAATATTTGAAAGAAGCATAAAAGTGAGGCTCATAAAATTCTTAAATGAAAATAGCATTTTACATAAAAGACAATATGGTTTTAGAAGAGATTTGAGTACAAATGACGCGATCATGGAATTAACTGAAGACATTTTTATTTCTATGGATAGAGGTGAGAGAGTGGGCGTGGTCTTCATGGACCTTTCCAAAGCTTTCGATACCGTGTCTCACGAAAAACTAATACATATATTATACAGAATTGGGATTAGGGACAAAGCATTGGGAATTTTTAAAAGCTATCTAAAAGACAGATGTCAACAAGTCAAATTAACAACCGCACATGTTGATAAAATTAACAAAAAAATTATAACGAATAGAAATGAATTTAGTGATATTATTATAAATGGCCCATATTCTGTACCCCAAGGAACCGTCCTATCCCCGGTCCTGTATAACATATATGTAAGCAAACTAATGGAATTAAAACTTAACGGAGAAGTTATAAGCTTCGCGGACGACACGGCATTAAAAGTTCGGGGAAATACTTGGGATGAAATTTTTCATAAAACGCAAAATGACATGTATCTCATAAAAACCTGGTTCAATGCCCATAACTTAGTACTGAACATGAATAAAACGAAATTTCTACCATTTGCGATTGATAATAGAGGAATGCCGGAAGGCTTACCTCGATTAAGAATTTGTGATCATCGCCTCCAAACTCTCACCTGTAACTGTGAATCCATAGAAACAGTTAAAGCATGGAAATATCTGGGACTTGAAATAGACTGCCACCTTCGGTGGGAAACACATGTACTGAGCCTAGTAAAGAGACTTCGAAGATACATTTTCTTATTTTTATCTTTAAGGGGATTCTTAAAACTTTCTCTTTTAAAAGAATTTTATTTTGCTTTAGTTCAGTCTGTACTAGAATATGGAATCTGTCTCTTTGGAAGGGCAAATCCCACAGCTCTAAAAGGTCTTAAAGTCATCCAAAATACAATATTAAAAATAATATACAAGAAATCAAAACTGTACTCAACGGATAAATTGTACGAAAACCTAAAAATCCTTAACATTGACAACCTATTTATAAAAAATATGAGTACTTTTGTGCATAAAAACAAGAAAACATATATTCAACCTATCGAGCATAATTATAAATTGAGAAACAAAAACCTAAAAACAATGAAATGTAAAACTTCTATAGGACAAAATAGTATAGAGTTTATAGGACCTAAAATAGTTAATCTTATACCTAAAGAGCTGTGGGATGTGCCTGATTCTAAAATATTTAAAACAAAAGTTAAAGAATATCTACTGAAATTATAAATCATAATAAAAAAAACAATATATGGGTACTAAAAATAGAGGAAGATGTGTGTAAAGATGAGAGAGAGAGAAAAAAAAAAAAAAAAAAAAAAAAAAAAAAATCATACGAAGGCAAAAAAAAAGAATAAAAAACTAAAATGAATACAATTAAGAATGCATATAGAAGTGAATGAGAGAAAAAGAGTGAAAAATAAAAATAAGTCAAAATAAATGAGCAGAAAGCTAAAATACACAAAAGAAAGAATACAAACAAATGAGATAATGAAAGAGAGAGAGAGAGAGAGAAGAGAGAGAGAGAGAGAGAGAGGAGGGGAGAGAGGAGAGAGAGAGAGAGGGGAGAGAGAGAGAGAGAGAGAGAGAGAGAGAGAGAGAGAGAGAGAGAGAGGAGAGAGAGAGAGAGAGAGAGAGGGAGAGAGGAGAGAGAGAGAGAGAGAGAGAGAGAGAGAGAGAGAGAGAGAGAGAGAGAGAGAGAGAGAGAGAGAGAGAGAGAGAGAGAGAGAGAGAGAGAAGAGAGAAAGAAAGAAAAAGATATAGTATGTATGAAACCTAGTTCTATTCTCAATACAAGATCTTCCTTATGGAAGATCTTAGTGAGAATAGAATAGACTTTTGATGTTATAAATTACCATACCCATACATTTTTTTTGTTCAATTGATTATTATGACTAAATATAATTGTCTATTATTATATTAGCATTAAGGAAAAATTGTACAAACCTGAAAAAATAAATAAAGTCAAAATTACAAAATTACAAAAAAACAAAAAATTACAAAAAATGTTTTTAACTATTTATAAACTGTAAACGACAGCATGTCTCTCAACTTTCTTAAGCAGTAATGTCTTGGTTTGATTTAAACTCACATTTGAATACTGTCCTTGTGCCATTCAACCAACATACACAGATACAGGAGGTATCTCTGAGTCAGAATTACCCGATGCTGTGGATGAGCCTTCTGAAACAACACCTGTAGCAGACGCCAGCGGAGAGACAACCTGTATACAACCCGCAGAGCAATTGGAACATGATTCAAAGGGTATTTTCATATGTTACGTGTTGTCTTGGCTGATGAGTTCTTCAGTGTATTGTGATTTCTCTTCTTCTTTTAAATCTCTTTTTTACAACTCCACTAGTCTTTTTCTTCAGTGTATTAAGCCTTGATTTCTCTTTTTCTTTTATATCTCTTTTTTACAACTTCTATAGTCTTTAGCCACTATCCAAATCCACTCGGGTTTTTATCTATCTTAACACAAGTTTCAGATGTTCTCATCCTATAGCACGCAGTTTTTCAAGACTTTCGTCGGTCTCCCTCTTTTGCTACTATCTCATCTACGTAACTGTCTCTATTTCTCCATCTCTTGTTTTTTGTGTTATCTGTTTCTTTCTGTCTATATTGTTCGTTCAACACTCCCGTCATAAATATACACTATCTATGTCTAGTCTGGCTGGGGCACTATAAACAGGGAGTAGATCAGCAGTCTGGCTGGGGGACTATAAACAGGAAGTAGACCAGCTGTCTTACTCTGGTGCCTTAGATCACTATAGATCTAAAAAAGGTCGGTGTCATAATTGGGGCTTCTCTTGTGGGACTCCAACCAGTTTATCATAAAATGGTGCCTCTTAAAATTTAACAATCAATTTGTGTCCATTTTTTTATAATATGATCACCACCGACGCTACCATTTGAGTTCCAACTGCCTAATTTCAGACCATTGGACTATTTCCACCTGTTTAATATTAGAGGTACTAAATATCATTGTCTTATTGCATGTTTTACTGTGTATCTTATCTTTAGTACTGAGCACTATTTAAACTGCCAAATAAACCAATTTCTTACCTTGTTTTCGGTTGCAATTTTAAGATGAGATCAGTCATGGTTGTTATGGTTGTTTTTGTGTTACAATGAGATCAATTCGCCTCTGTGCTCACTTATTAATTTCATTGCATCCATTTTTTGTGACCTGTACAGGGAACGAAATGTTGCATGTGATATGAAACTTATTAGGTATATGTAATATTAATATAAAACTACTAGCCGTTTGCCCGTGCTTTGGCACGGGACTAAATTTCAAATTTACTAAGGCATGGCCGTACTGCTGGACAGCAATGCCTTTTTGAACTTTTTATAATTTTTCTGGACAAAGCGATAATGGTTTTGGGGGGGTCTATTCTGAGACATTTTTCGCTATCTCTTACCGTTTTGGCTAAACAACTCCGGACAAACAAACAAACATAGGTAGGTAGCTAGGTAGTCCTTTTTCTGTTTTATATATAGAGATGGATTCTTTAAATTTTTACTCACTTTTCGACTTAAGTTTCGCTTAACTCGTAGGCTTGATCACGATTACTGACTGGTTGGTTTTAATGTTGTTTTGAAGATATAGGTTCTGTGTGTTTCTTAGACCAGATATGGCAATGTGTCTATTATAGCATTTAAATTCATACTTGTTTCTACAGATCGATGGATGTATATCTGTTCCTGGCTGTAATATGAACCTGATAACAAATGAAACTTATTATTATTGAACACTCTATGAGATAACTATTTTTTTTCCTCTCCAGGAGAAACATTCTACTACACGATGAAAAACAAAAGCAAGACGTGTCTGCTGCCCACCCCCAATAGCAGCAACAGTGTGAGTGGCAACAAGAGCGAGACAGAGATACGAGGCATGGACTCCTTCTATAACCAGTAAGTGAAGTAAATCTTAATATACAGGGTGAGCATAAAGTCTCACCCCACCCCCCGTATCTCGAGAATGGCTAAAAACACAAGAAAACGCAAAAACACGTATCCCTTCGATTTTATGGGGATTAATTTTCAGCCAAAAAAAATTTGCCTACCCGGCCCCATTCAGGCTGGGCATGGACCAACTTTAAAATCTTAAATAGAATGGTATGTCTTGTGGCATATTGTTTTAAAGGTATTATAGAGAGAAATTCATTGCAACAAATTTCAGTGAGCTACAACTTACCGTTGTTGAGATACACGGTCGGACGTCCTGCGTAATATCCATATATTTTGACCTATAACTCGTTGACCGTAAATTCCAGAAAAATGAAATTTGTTGATAATAACTCCTTATGGCAAGAAATTTCGAACAAGTTAAAACTTGATTTGTTTTTTCGTTAAAAATTTTCGGACTGATCGTCCGGCTGGCTGACGAAACCGACCAGAAACTAACATCAACAGAGTATGTTGAATTATAACTTTTTCGACAGTGCTTGTCATAAGGAGTTATTATCAACAAATTTCATTTTTCTATAATTTACGGTCAACGAGTTATAGGTCAAAATATATTGATATTACGCAGGACGTCCGACCCTGTATCTCAAGAACGGTAAGTCGTAGCTCACTGAAATTTGTTGTAATGAACTTCTCTCTATAATACCTTTAAAACAATATGCCACAAGACATACCATTCTATTTAAGATTTTAAAGTTGGTCCATGCCCAGCCTGACTGGGGCCGGGTAGGCAAGTTTTTTTTTGGCTGAAAATTAATCCCTCTAAAATCGAAGAGATACGTGTTTTTGCGTTTTCTTGTATTTTCAGCCATTCTCGAGATACGGGGGGTGGGGTGAGACTTCATGCTCACCCTGTATAAATGTCAAAGTCACTGACTGACCACTGACTGACTGATCATCGCTCTACAGCCCAAACCGTAAGTCCTAGGAAGCTGAAATTTGGTAGGTAGCTTTGTCTTATAGTCTAGATGTGCAATAAGACGGGATTTTTCGAACTTCCCACTACAACACCTGCCATTGGCGAAAAAGGATTTTTTGCTTTCACGGCCATGCCTCGGCCCGCAAAGCGGGCGACAGCCCGCTAGTGGTAATATGTACAACTCAAATAATTACAGATAATTACAAATTAATATACATTATAAGAGAAGTAAATAGAGAAAAAAATAAAGAAAAAATAAATATATACCTAATATATGTCCCCACTAAAGGGCGGGGTTATTGCCTTTGGCAATCTCTTCCACCCAACCCTTAAGCCTGTCAGAGGGGAGGCATACGACAGGAAGGGCAGGCTACAACACAGAACACAGACGTCTACAGTAACTCCTGTTTCACGGCTACGAAATAAAACAAGCCTGCGAAACACTCGTCTGTCATGTGAAACACTCTGAAAAAACTGTCAGTCCAACCCCCTATTGAATACATAGATGCTAAAGAAATTTACTTGTTCTTTTAATATAATGCACTGGCAGTCAAGTGGTTAACGCGCTAGTCTGGTTATCCAGGTAGCCTAGGGATTCGTTGGTTGAATCCCACCAGTGCACGAATTTTTCCTCATTAATTTGAGTTTGTGACCACATAATAATAAGGCTCTGAGGGTTAGGTGATAGAAATTAGAAAATGCTTTTAGCATTAACCTCGCCAGGTGGTTACCTTCCACTAAAGAGTGTTATTATCATTATTATTATCAGGCGAGGCCGGTGGGAATTTGGTTTGGGGGTGCTGTCAAAATTTTACGAAAAGAAAAACTATGCAACATTTAATACATGTCTGCAAGCTGCAAGGCCTAGTGGTGAAGTGGTTATGTCAGGGAGAGGGAATTCTAACTAGGGGGTCAATAGTTCAAGTCTCACGTATGGTGATTTTCGAGAATTCAGTTAGAGTGGTTAAGTATCATAATAAATTAATTTGTTTTAATTTATAAAAATGATTAGCTGACGCAAATATATTATGATGATAATTTTGGAATAACGTTTATTTTTCACGACCATTGTAGATTTTTTTTCAACATACATAAGAATAAAAAATGTTCAAAAGAAAGAAAATAAGAATTTATAAAGGACTTACTCTTTACTGATTATTTGGAGTAGAATCCATTCGCTGGATTTCGAACAAAACTTGTGAATGGCTTTTTCATTAAAGTCAGAATCAAATATGTACCTATGTTTGAAATCATTTTTTTGTCAAGTAAAAACAAAGAAAACTTATTCTTAATAAGATGTCAACTGAATTAATTTTGTTTTTCCATACCTGCTTTGAAATGTAATTACCTAATTCCTCTGTGATAAAAAAAACAATACTAAAAGTAAAAATATACATTTTTAACTTTAAAGAGAATGAATCGATAATGCTAATTTAATTGTAATATCCTTTATAAGAAGTTTCAAACCCAACTTAAATTGATTGCACAAATTTAATCTTAAAATGAATTCAAAATTAAGGATAAAATAAATGTTATAATCTTATAGACCGATATTATGTTTACAAAACTTTGGGTAAAATAAACTGTTAGGTAAATTCAATGATTAATAAAATTGTTATTTGTTACACTGTACTTTAAATCATTAAATAAATTGTTATCGATTATTAATTAATTTTCAAAACAAAAACACGTGAAATTATTAACATAAATTTCGCGGAACGAAAGGGCACGGACCGAGTCAGGCGCAAAGGAGACCTTGAACTAATTGTTAGTTCCGGAAGGAACCAGTAAATTAGTTCAGTGGATGAAGGGGAAGCCGGAGGGCTTCCCCTCTTCCTCCTCTGAACGGAAATCTAAAAATAATTCGAATTTTTACCACATCACTCTATTAGCTCTGCAGTCAGTTAGAAATTTTTCAGCGGACACTATTTGCCTCCTTCTCGTCTCCCCCGAGACCAACCCGCTGTGCGGGTAGGTTTGGTTGCTCCATGCCTTCTCTTTCAATAAGGCATCAGCAGAGAAAAGAGAAATGCTCTACGGAGCGCGGCAGCGTTCCGCACGGAGAAGCCAAAAAGTAAGAAGCGCGTTAGATATAGCTCCGTGAAGTTGGCTCGCCCCTAAAGTAAGAAGCGCGTTAGATATAGCTCCGTGAAGTTGGCTCGCCCCTAAAACCAATATGAAAGCTTTATTGGTCAAAAGTTTATATTTATGTTCTCTACAATCTCTACAATCAAGCTTGGCTAAGGTTTATCTAATTATAATTAGATAATTTTTATGAATTTTTGTTCGAAATATGCGTAATGATTTTCATTCACTACAAGCTAGAGAGACATGAAAAAAAAATCTTTTCTTTCCTTTTCGTCTGGGGGTGCTGGAGTTCCGCAGCTCCTTAGCACCGGCCGTCCCTGATTATTATTAATATAGATATTTTTAATCATTCACTTAATGACCATTTGCCTTAGCATAAATTTTGTTCATTAAATTCCTTTAATTAAATTCCACCATTAGTGACTATTCAATTGGAGGGACTTAGGGGTAAATCAAAACCTACTTGCTCTGAATCACCAATATGCTCCTCTGCTTTAATTTCTCCTCATGAGTTAATCGCCGCCTCCCCTCTCTCTTTTTCTCTTTCTAAATCTCTTCCCCTCCTTAATAACTCTCCTCATCCTCCCCCTCTCCTATTTTTATTCCAGCTTCTACCAGCGTGGACCTCTCTTATCCACCCCCCTCCTTTTATGAGAGCCAATCAGAACGCTTGGTTGCCGAGGCGGCAGCGATTTCCCCTTTTCTCCTTTACACACATCTCTTTCCCCTCCTATGCCTTGTCCTTCCCCTCACCCCCTCGTCCTTGTTTCTCAGCTTCTACGAGCGTCGACCCCTCCTCTCCACGCCCCCTCCCATCCTGGCAGCCAATCAGAACGGCGGATTGCCTGGCGGCAGCCTCCCCCTCCTCCAGCGTCCCCCCTGGTCCCCCAAGCTGGCCAATCAGGGCATCCTGGTTCCCATCAGGGACGTGAGCTCCCGTCCCAAGTGGTAAATCCCTTTTCCTTTTCCTGCTGGCACAATGGGACTACAGTCTGACTGGGGGACGTTAAACAGGGAAAAGACCAGTGTCTCGCTAGAGGACTATAAACAGAGAACTGACTAGCCAACCCTTACAAGCCACTCTAGCTTGCAGTTTCCTAAGGGTTTAATGGCTTATAGAGAAAAGTCCAAGTCCTCATGATGGTTGATTGCACATAGAAATATGTGGTTCAGGACGAGCCAACTTTGAAATAAAGTTGGCTGGAGACCATCACTCATCCCTCCAGCTGTAGCCAAGCTGGCTTCAACAACAACAACAACCTTTTTGATAATATCTGTGGATGGTGCCCTTCACTACGAATTCGATAGCTTCCTGATAAAGATGGCAAACGCATTATCCAACAAGTGGACAACACCTTACAACAGAATTGTTGGTTGGGTTAAAACAAAAGTAAAAGTTGCTTTGTATTCGGCCTGTGTCTCTCAGATTGAGAGTTTCAAGATACAAGTTGAGGAGGTATGAAGTTGAAGATGGATGTGGTGTGCTTCAAATTTACATAGAATTTGAATTTCAAATCAATGGCATCATAATATTATATTCATGGCAAAAAAAGCAGAAATTTTATATTGTTCAAGGTATTACCAAATTTGTGGTATGTATGACCATAGAAGTAAAAATATGAGACTACCTCTCTTGCGCTGACAGTCTAATGGCCGGGTCGATACTCGACCGATGAGTAACAGCTCATGTAGATTCAGCGTCACGTGATCAATTTGGAGCTCTGTGATCGGTGGGAATTGATCATTTGACGCTAAATCTACATGAGCTGGGTCCCAGCAGTCGAGTCTCGCCATAAATAAAGCACTACCTATACCTATACCTGCTACAATTGCTACATACTTGCGTATTAACATAAAAAAAATAGCTTAAACAAAGAACTATTTTTGTTCTACCTAATAAAGCGGTACTGTAATAATAATAATAATAATAAAAAAAAAAAAAATGAAAACTTTTTTTTCAAAATACTCGCGTATTATTATACCATATATTTTTCGATTTTTTTTTCCACGTTTAGGTATATTTTTTTCTCAAATTGCTAATGAAACTTTCACCGCAATAGTTCTATTGAATGTTCCTCTTCCCAGGTCGAATGGGCGCCTCCCGGGCGACCTCAAGCACAAGTCAGACAACTCCCTCTCCTCGGGCGGCCAGTCCCGTCGCGGCCCCCCCGCTCCCACCTGTACACGGCGCCCCTCATTCCCCCCTACCTGGAGGAGGGCTACGCCGCGGGCGACACCCAGTACGGGGGGGCCCCGGGGGGCGGAGGCTATGGGGCGGCCCCCGGGGCGGGCTACGGCGAGAAGCCCCTGCTCCCGATGCCGGGCGCCCACGGGCCCAACTCCAGGGGCGAGGGAATCAGCCTGAAGCCGCACCACTACTGTCAGGCCGAACGTGAGTAGGTGGACGAGGTCAAGTGGCAGAGAATGCCTAAAAATTTATTATTATATATATTTTTTTTCATTATTTTTTATATCCTATGGGGTTCGGTGGAAGAGAAAGCCACAGGCTTTAACCTCGCCCTTGGTTCACTACATATTCTATTTTTTTTTAATTTTTTTTAGCATGTCCTGTTTTGTTGAATGTATGTAGTTGACCAATAAAGAGTTAAATAATAATAATAAGGCATTAACTTCACCCTGGATTACAATACATTGTACATTTAAATTTAAATATTTTTTTTTCTCTATATCTCATTTTGTAAGTTTTGTTAATTTTTTTTATATTTGTTAATAATTTATTGTTGTTTGTATTGTATAAAAAATAAAGTGTAAAAAAAAAAAAAAAAAAAATAAGACGAGGACCCTGGACCTAGACTCTAGTGCCTACACCTAGATATAGACGATTTTAGGGACTCCGTTGTGGTCGCATACATTTAATAACATGGTTAACACGTTGACTGCCAAGGTCATTTTTGGACAATTTACCCGTACGCCACGTTACTATACAAGTATACATAGTCACACATATTGTGTGACGTGGCATACAGAGGTGGTTTTTTAACGCTGTATGCCACGTCACACCAAAAAAGTGTGACACTTCTTTTCTTTCTATTTTTACTTTCCTTATCCTAGTGTGACACTCATTCAAAGTAGCATTCGTGTTCCCACTAGAAGTGTAAATGGTCCTCGTCCAATAGTAGTTCGTCTACTGAACTCAAAAACAAGAGATAAGTGGATCAAAGAGTACAAATTGAAAAAAACTATGGAATCATCACATCTACATTAATGAACACTTGACTCCCTACAATCAAAATCTTTTCTACCATACAAGGAAGTTGGCAAAAGAAGAAAGTTTCAAATATGCATGGACCAAAGATTGCCAGATTTACCTGAAGAAGGACGAAAATTCAAAGTTAAATATTATCAAAAATATGAAAGACCTTGACGTAATTCGCTCCTGCTCTCAGGAATCTGACAAATCACTTGATGCTGACAAATCACTTGATGAAACCTTCTGTACTGTCAATCAATAGCAATCATTGAACTGTTACATACCTTTTTCTTTTGTTATAATCCTTTTTACTATTTTTTTTCGTTCTATTTTTCTCAATGTTGTCAAATTTTACACCAAAACTTTTATCCTCTCCTATACTTTTTGTTTTTATAGTTTTTCATTTGTAACGTTTGATTTACTGTCACTTGAAAACGTTAAGATAGCATTGTATAAATTTTATTTTTACTTTATTGCTCTAATTATGCTGACTTCTTATAATAATGTAATATTACTTGAACTTACCAATTACTATGTCATTATCTATTTCCTTTTATTGGTCTTCTCTAACATTTTTCATTTAATCATTTCTAAATACTTACTCTTTGATTATTTGTCCATACTAATCAAATTTATTTATGACTTTAATCAACACTATACCTGATTTTGTGTTTGAAAATTGTTTATGCTGTGATAGTAATATAGAATGTGATCAATACATGACTTTACCTGGACTGACTATTTACAGTTACAACATTAGATCTATTCGACACAATTTTGACCAACTAGTTACTTACTTGGAACAATATAAAAATAAAATTGACTTTTTGGTTTTAGTCGAGACTTGGTATGATCCGTCTGCTCCTTATTCTTTTTCACTTGACGGTTATGATACCTATCATTCAGACCAGTTCATTAATCAAAACTCGGGAGTTACAATTTTTACTAAAAAATATATTTATGTAAGAAAAAAAGAAATTTTAACACTCAACAAAACAAACTGTTTACAATTAGACTTGACAATAAATAAATACAACTTAACATTATTTGGTATCTATAGAACCCACAACAGTAGCACAACAGACTTTATAAACGAACTTGATGACTTACTTTTTAACCTCCCTAAAACAACACCATACATTATTCTAGGTGACATAAACATTAATACACTGAACGAGAACATAACTGACATAGGTACAAATTATTTAGATATATTACATAGACATAACTTTATACAATGTATCGACAAACCTACTAGAATTAACACAAGACATGACCTAACTACAAAATCATGCATAGATCACATTCTTTATCGTTCAAATACTCAAAAAATAAATTTAACAACAGCTGTGTTTACATCCTCAATCACAGATCACTATGCTACTGTAGCCAAAATTTCCATGAATATTCCTCAAGAAGAAAAATATGAAAATTCTCCTCATTATAAAACTATTAATTATGAATTATTGAACAGAAAGTTACAGGATGAAACTTGGATTGAAATTTTGGAGAACGAGAATGTGGATACAGCTGCTACTGTTTTGACTGACATTATAACTAGACATATTACTGACTGTACTGAGACTAAAACATATTCACATAGACTTAAACCTTTAAAACCTTGGATCACAGAAGCTCTTATAAAATCTATTAGAAAGCGAGATGAACTTGCACAAAAAGTTAAAAAATACCCCGATAATATTCGTCTTTATAATTATTACAAACAATATAGGAAGACACTAACCAAAACAATAAAAAACACAAGAGACAATTACAGAAGAGAAGAAATAAGAAAATGTGAGGGTGATCCTTCTAAACTATGGAAGAAAACAAAAGAATTCATAGGCATGCACTCTAAAACTGACTGTCACATAAAATCAATTAAAGACAATGGACATTTTATTGACTGTCAAAAAAATAAAGAAAGAGCAGGAAACGTTTTTAATACATATTTTTCTGAAATAGGAAAAAATGTATCTGAATCCATATTTTCTTCATCCCATTCTCATACAATCTCTCCTTATCATAATGTTTCTCATAATACTCACCCATCTTCTCTAATTTGCCCTACTTCCCATACTACTCCTTGCACTCCAACTGTTCCTCTTGCTCATTCTATTTACTCTTCTCATTCATATACTACTTATCCCACTTCTAATACAAACACACATACTTCTCATTCACATACTTCCCTTGTTGCATATCAACAGCTTTCATCATTCTCTAGAGTAACTGAAGCTGAAGTCTTGAAACACATCAAAACATTGAAAAACAATTCATCACCAGGATTTGATCAAATTCAAAATAAAACAATAAAGCAAATTGCGGAAAATATTTGTAAACCTCTTGTATACAGGGTGTCCCACCAAACTTGGACACCTCAAATTACTCGGCCCCTGAAAGAGTTTTTTAAAAATAAAAAA
Source organism: Bactericera cockerelli (assembly GCA_024516035.1). Classification (NCBI taxonomy): domain Eukaryota; kingdom Metazoa; phylum Arthropoda; class Insecta; order Hemiptera; family Triozidae; genus Bactericera; species Bactericera cockerelli. The sequence goes on along the minus strand of CM044958.1, from coordinate 2,800,168 downwards.
TCCTAGGGTACATGGTCTAATTATGCGGTTTCAGTCATGAAATTTTTTTTATACAGGGTGGTTCAAAAGTCCGAAATTGAGGTGTCAACTTTCGATTTTTAAATGGATCGACCTGAATTTTATTTGATAATTTTACTTTTAAATGGTTCCTGAGTACTTTTTTAAACAAAAATTTTACATACAGGGTGGTTTTTTTTCGACCAATTTTTTTTCTAAATCTCGAATACCTCAAGTTTGTTTAATTTTTACGATAACAAGAATAGAAAGTGTTTGTGTGATGAAAACACGCACTTTCAATTGGCATCAAATATTTTTATACAGGGTGGTTCACAAGTGAAATAATGATTTGATTTTTTTTAAAACTGAGTTTTTTTAATTTTTTATTTGGGATTAATAATTCTAACCTAATTTTATACATTTTTTGTTAGTCATATCGAAAAACAAAACTAAAGTGTTGTACAGGGTGAGACATAATTTTTTTGTGACACCCTGTATATGGGCAGTCAAAAAGACGTAAAATTAAATATAAAAACTAAATGTGCAAGAAAAACTTTGATTTTTAATGATATCAAAAAGTTATGGTGTTTTAACTAATATTGTCGCATGGACCACCCTGTAGATATTCTTTTAAACTATCATGTGGGTACTCGAGGTTGTATAAAATTCAACGAAGACTTCGAATCGTGGGGAAAAACAAGTAAAAAACACGAATTTTGAAGCCATTTTCAATTTGGTGTACACACTGAATGATTTTAAAACTAGAAATAAAAAGTAGGTAGGTGTAGACACAAAATTGAAAATAGCTTTTTGAATTCATTTTTTTTCTTTCAGATTTGGACTCCTCGTTGAATTTTAGACAATTTCGACTACCCATATGATGTTTTATGAAAATATCTACAGGGTGGTCCATGTGACAATATTAGTTAAAACACCATAACTTTTTAATTTAATTAAAAATCGAAGTTTTTCTTGCACATTTAGTCTTTCTATTTAATTTTATGTCTCTTTGACTGCCCATATACAGGGTGTTACAAAAAAATTATGTCTCACCCTGTACAACACTTTAGTTTTGTTTTTCGATATGACTAACAAAAAATGTATAAAATTAGGTTAGAATTATTAATCCCAAATAAAAAATTAAAAAAACTCAGTTTTAAAAAAAATCAAATCATTATTTCACTTGTGAACCACCCTGTATAAAAAAATTTAATGCCAATTGAAAGTGCGTGTTTTCATCACACAAACACTCTCTATTCTTGTTATCGAAAAAATTAAACAAACTTGAGTTATTCGAGATTTAGAAAAAAAATTGGTCGAAAAAAAACCACCCTGTATGTAAAATTTTTGTTTAAAAAAGTACTCAGGAACCATTTAAAAGTAAAATTATCAAATAAAATTCAGGTCGATCCATTTAAAAATCGAAAGTTGACACCTCAATTTCTGACTTTTGAACCACCCTGTATAAAAAAAATTTCATGACTGAAACCGCATAATTAGACCATGTACCCTAGGATTTTTTATTTTTCAAAAACTCTTTCAGGGGCCGAGTAATTTGAGGTGTCCAAGTTTGGTGGGACACCCTGTATACAGGGTGAGCATAAAGTCTCACCCCACCCCCCCGTATCTCAAGAATGGCTGTAAATACAAGAAAACGCAAAAACCCGTGTTCCTTAATTTTTAGGGGGATTAATTTTCAGCCAAAAATTTTTTGCTTACACGGCCCCAGTCAGCCTGGGCATGGACCAACTTTAAAATCTTAAATAGAATAGTATGTCTTGTGGCATATTGTTTTAAAGGTCTCATATAGAGAATTTCAGTACAGCAAATTTCAGTGAGCTACGACTTACCGTTCTCGAGATACAGGGTCGGACGTCCTGCGTAATATCCATATATTTTGACCTATAACTCGTTGACCGTAAATTCCAGAAAAATGAAATTTGTTGATAATAAGTCCTTATGGCAAGAACTTTCGAACAAGTTAAAATTTGATTTGTTTTTTCGTTAAAATTTTTCGGACTGTTCGTCCGGCTGGCTGACAAAACCGACCAGAAACTAATATCAACAGAGTATGTCGAGTTATACCTTTTTCGACAGGGCTTGTCATAAGGAGTTATTATCAACAAATTTCATTTTTCTATAATTTACGGTTAACGAGTTATAGGTAAAATATATGGATATTACGCAGGACGTTCGACCCTGTATCTCAAGAACGGTAAGTCGTAGCTCACTGAAATTTGTTGTAATGAACTTCTCTCTATGAGACCTTTAAAACAATATGCCACAAGACATACCATTCTATTTAAGATTTTAAAGTTGGTCCATGCCCAGCCTGACTGGGGCCGTGTAGGCAAAAATTTTTTGGCTGAAAATTAATCCCCCTAAAAATTAGGGAACACGGGTTTTTGCGTTTTTTTTGTATTTACAGCCATTCTTGAGATACGGGGGGTGGGGTGAGACTTTATGCTCACCCTGTATAATAAATTTAAGTTTTGACACTTGTATTGTTCCTAAAATTTATAAAAGAGCCACTGTGTTACCAATATTTAAAAAAGGTGATCGTACTGACATGACCAACTACCGACCAATTGCTATGTGTACTGGATTTAGTAAAATCATGGAAAAAATGTGTTCACACCAGACTCGACCATTACTTGACAACTAACAATATACTAAATACTCAACAATACGGATTTAGAAAAGGTGTGGGGACTGAAGATGCGTTACTGGACATTACTACATACCTACATGAACAGTTAAATGCTGGTAAAAAAGTTCTTGGTGTATTTCTTGACATCAGTAAAGCATATGATTCAGTAAATCACCGAGAACTTTTGAATCAGCTTTTTACTGTTGGACTGACTGACAAAACATTGAATTGGTTTAAATCTTACTTAACAGACAGGGAACAAAACTTAAAACTTAATAATTTTTTAACTAACACTATTACCTGTTACCCTTATTCCATTCCTCAAGGTACCATTTTGGGACCTAGCCTTTTTAACATATACACTAACTTACTTCCGACAGTGACATCTGGTAAACTATTTTCATATGCAGACGACACAGTAATACTATACGCGACTGATGACTGGACAACGACTCACAACATAGCTCAACAAGACTTAACTTACGTTCAGGATTGGTACTATTCCAAATCTCTGAAATTAAATTTTAACAAATCAAACTACATGACATTCTCACTTACTAAACATGGACAACCTGAATACACGACTTTGACTATACCTGACAGACTTAACAATACCATTATCAAAATTACTCACACAAGAACAATAAGACACTTAGGAGTACAACTTGACGAACATCTGAAATGGACAGACCATACTAAAATAATAAAGAACAAACTCAGACATTTAATGTACATTTTCAACAATCTCAGACCCATACTATCCAAATCTTTCTTAAAACAGATGTATTATGCTCTGGCTCAGTCCCTCTTACAATACTGCCTGGTTGCTTGGGGTGGAGCATATGCAAATGTTATAACTCCATTACAACGTACTCAAAATATACTATTACGAATCATACTAAACAAACATAGACTTTTTCACACCCAATCCCTTTACGACCTATACAAAGTTCCTACAATACAAGACATATACATACAAAAACTTACATACTTTACACTTAAACAATCTAAAAACTGGACTTTGAACACGAACATTTATAACACAAGAAGACCAAATCAAGTACAAACTAACAGAATACATAAAACACTGACAATGCGACATTTTACTTACCTAGGTAGACGAATATACAATTTACTACCACAGTCGTTAACAATTCAAACACAAAATTTCAACAACAAAATAACAAAGAAATTTGTCCAACAATGGTTAATTGAGGACCAAAACAAGGAAACAATCTGCAATCTTTTAAAACAATGACAGTAATACCTAAATCTATTCATAATTATTTTCCCCTAAATTAGAAATTCAATTTTTACAATTACTTTATAATAACAATAACATTTTAATCTTAATAACTATAGGAGAGAGAAAAACACTTTTCATTTTTTCATTAATATTATTAAAAATTTATATCACATAACCATAGCCTAGCACATACTTAATAAGTACATTAGGCTATGGGATACTATGATTTAAAATTTTGTCTTTGTATTTTTTTTAAACTTATATTCTTTTCATCCATTGTAAATAACAAAAATGTAAATAAATAAAAGTTATTTGTTGAAAAAAAAAAAAAAAAAAAATGTGTGACGTGGCGTATAGGTTTAACATTGTGTCACACATATAGTGTGACATGGCAGTCAATGTGTTAAATTATTCTGCATGAGACGTAGTCACCGTGGCAGACCGTTAGCGCGCTAGGCATTGCACGCACGGTGACCTGGGTTCGATCCCCAGTGGGGCAGGAATTTTTCTGTTCTATACTTGGATGTTCGGGGTCCACTCAGTATGAGTGGACCCCGTGAGTAGTTACTTGTGGAAAAATGAGTAGTTACTTGTATGAGTAACGACCAGTGGCGGCATTACCCGAGTGAAAAGAAATGAATGTAGTAGAATAATGTTCGTAAAACAATTCGTAAAAAGAAATAAAAAAAATAATAATAATAACCTCCCCACATTATGAACCAAACAACTTCAGGAGACTTGATCTTCGGATCCGCTCCTGAAGTTACAACACCAGGAGACTTGATCATATGATCCACTCCTGGTGTAATATCCTTTGAAAGGTAATAATTACCTTCCAAAGGGAGAAAAGTGGAAATAATAATAATATTATTATTATATAATTCTTTATTAGATACAAAAGGACATTATGTACATATAAATAATAATTTTAACAGTGAAAAATAAAAAAAAAACAATATATACAATAAAAATGAAAAAGAATAGAAAATATTTGAAAACATAAATGTCCTAACTAAAATGCGGGGTTATTGCCTATGGCAATCTCTTCCACCCAACCCTTGGCAATCTCTTCCACCCAACCCTTCCACAGATCTGGACAAGGTACAGAGCGTGAAGCTGCCGGGCTCAGTTCTGCTGGTGCAGCCAGGACAAGAGCGCAAAGCTATGGTATCCTCCGCGGAGAACCGGGGAAATTCTATGTGATCATCTGTGAGGACAGCGCCGCCCACATGGACGAACTGGAGCAAGCACTGTGCGAGCATTACTCGCGCGTCGACAACCTTGTTTCCCTCGTCACCATTGAGGAAGCACGGTGCGTATTCCTGTGTTTTTTTTTTCTAAAGATGAGTGTTTCACAGGCTTTTTATTTCGTAGCCTTTTTATTTGGCAAATATAAGAAGAAAAAAAATAAATAAATAAAGAAAGTATAATTATACATAAAAATATCCCCTTCACTCCCTAGGTTCAAAAATAAAAATCCCTTTCACTCCCTAGGTGTAATACCTTTTACCCCCTCGGTATAATAATCCCCTGATGAAATGCTCACGCGGTTCCAGGGCGATTTTCCTGTACTGAGTGGTCATACATCAGGGAGGTTTTAGTTGGTAGGTGCTGGTAAGAAAATTACCAGCAAGTCCAACATAACCTGGCGAGATCCGAAATGGGTGTACAAGGGTGGATAACCACACTTGTATGTCTATTTTGAGGTATCGTTAGGTAAACATGAGCTTTCCTACCTTGTTGTATGATTATCAGTTTAGTTTCTTTGTAAAAAAAAGGTATAATAATCCCTTTCACTCCCAGGTACACTCATAGTCCCTTTCACTCCCCAGGTACACTCATAATCCCTTTCACTCCCAGGTACACTCATAATCCCTTTCACTCCCCAGGTACACTCATACTCCCTTTCACTCCCCAGGTACACTCATACTCCCTTTCACTCCCCAGGTACACTCATAGTCACTCTCACTTCTAGTACACTCATAGTCCTTTCACTCCCCAGGTACACTGTCATTAGTCTCCTTTCACTCCCCAGGTACACTCATAGTCCCTCTCACTCCTCTAGGTCCTTCACTCATATACTCCCTTTCACTCCCAGGTACACTCATAGTCCCTCTCACTCTCTAGGTACACTCATAGTCCCTTTCACTCCCCAGGTACACTCATATCCCTTTCACTCCCCAGGTACACTCATAGTCCCTCTCATCCTCTCTAAGGTACACTCATACTCCCTTTCACTCCCCAGGTACACTCATACTCCCTTTCACTCCCCAGGTACACTCATATCTTCCCCCCATCACTCATTATAGGTACACTCATAGTCTCCTTTCATCATTCTTCACTCCCCAGGTACATCTACTTATAAGTTCCCTTTCACTTCTCCCCCAGGTACACTCATAGTCCCTTTCACTCCCCAGGTACACTCATAGTCCCTCTCACTCTCTAGGTACACTCATATCCCTTTCACTCCCCAGGTACACTATCATTACCTGTCCCTTTCACTCCCCAGGTACACTCATAGTCCCTCATCACTCATCCTAGGTACACTCATAGTCCCTTTCACTCCCCAGGTACCAATCTTCATCTCAGTCCTCTTCCTCACCCAGGTACACTCATAGTCCCTTTCACTCCCCAGGTACACTCATAGTCCTTTACTCGTACACTCATAGTCCCTCTCACTCTCTAGGTACACTCATAGTCCCTTTCACTCCCCAGGTACACTCATAGTCCCTTTCACTCCCCAGGTACACTCATAGTCCCTTTCACTCCCCAGGTACACTCATAGTCCCTCTCACTCTCTAGGTACACTCATACTCCCTTTCACTCCCCAGGTACACTCATACTCCCTTTCACTCCCCAGGTACACTCATAGTCCCTCTCACTCTCTAGGTACACTCATAGTCCCTTTCACTCCCCAGGTACACTCATAGTCCCTTTCACTCCCCAGGTACACTCATAGTCCCTTTCACTCCCCAGGTACACTCATAGTCCCTCTCACTCTCTAGGTACACTCATAATCCCTTTCACTCCCAGGTACACTCATACTCCCTTTCACTCCCAGGTACACTCATAATCCCTTTCACTCCCCAGGTACACTCATACTCCCTTTCACTCCCCAGGTACACTCATACTCCCTTTCACTCCCCAGGTACACTCATAATCCCTTTCACTCCCCAGGTACACTCATAATCCCTTTCACTCCCCAGGTACACTCATAATCCCTTTCATCCCCAGGTACACTCATACTCCCTTTCACTCCCCAGGTACACTCATACTCCCTTTCACTCCCCAGGTACACTCATAGTCCCTTTCACTCCCTAGGTACACTCATAATCCCTTTCACTCCCTAGGTACACTCATAATCCCTTTCACTCCCTAGGTTCAATAATAATCCCTTTCACTCCCTAGGTACACTTATAATCCCTTTCACTCCCTAGGTACACTCATAATCCCTTTCACTCCCTAGGTTCAATAATAATCCCTTTCACTCCCTGGTTCAATAAAAATCCCTTTGACTCCCTAGGTTTAATAATAATCCCTTTCACTCCCTAGGTTCAATAATAATCCCTTTCACTCCCTAGGTTTATTAATTTAATTTATTTATTCGACGGGTCAGAACCCCAATATTACAAAATTACCTGAAAATATGTACAGACAATTATACACAATAAGTAAAAATAAAATAAAAAAATAAACATACTAATATAATAATAAACATTTTAATAATCCCTTTCACTCCCAGGTACACTACTAATCCCTTTCACTCCCCAGGTACCACCTGGGAGACTTCGTGGCGGCCAAGTGGAAGAGTGACGGCGGCTGGTACCGAGCCCGTGTGCTGGACTGGACCGCGGGCCTCCAGAACTCTCTGCGTGTGCTGTACGTGGACCATGGGAACGTGGACCTGGTGCCCTTGGACTACATCCAGCCCTGGACCCAGCCTTCGCCACTACGCCACCATGGCCAGCCCTCCCACCTGGCCCACGTGAGTAGCTTACACTACATCCTAGGCTGTCTTGTGTCACCTGGCCCACGTGAGTTGCTTACACTACATCCTAGGCTAGTCTTGTGTCACCTGGCCACGTGAGTTGCTTACACTACATCCTAGGCTAGTCTTGTGTCACCTGGCCCACGTGAGTAGCTTACACTACATCCTAGGCTAGTCTTGTTCCACCTGGCCCACGTGAGTTGCTTACACTACATCCTAGGCTAGTCTTGTGTCACCTGGCCCACGTGAGTAGCTTACACTACATCCTAGGCTAGTCTTGTGTCACCTGGCCCACGTGAGTTGCTTACACTACATCCTAGGCTAGTCTTGTGTCACCTGGCCCACGTGAGTTGCTTACACTACATCCTAGGCTAGTCTTGTGTCACCTGGCCCACGTGAGTAGCTTACACTACATCCTAGGCTAGTCTTGTTCCACCTGGCCCACGTGAGTTGCTTACACTACATCCTAGGCTAGTCTTGTGTCACCTGGCCCACGTGAGTTGCTTACACTACATCCTAGGCTAGTCTTGTTCACCTGGCCCACGTGAGTTGCTTACACTACATCCTAGGCTAGTCTTGTTCCACCTGGCCCACGTGAGTTGCTTACACTACATCCTAGGCTAGTCTTGTTCCACCTGGCCCACGTGAGTTGCTTACACTACATCCTAGGCTAGTCTTGTTCCACCTGGCCCACGTGAGTTGCTTACACTACATCCTAGGCTAGTCTTGTTCCACCTGGCCCACGTGAGTTGCTTACACTACATCCTAGGCTAGTCTTGTTCCACCTGGCCCACGTGAGTTGCTTACACTACATCCTAGGCTAGTCTTGTTCACCTGGCCCACGTGAGTTGCTTACACTACATCCTAGGCTAGTCTTGTTCCACCTGGCCCACGTGAGTTGCTTACACTACATCCTAGGCTAGTCTTGTGTCACCTGGCCCACGTGAGTTGCTTACACTACATCCTAGGCTAGTCTTGTTCCACCTGGCCCACGTGAGTTGCTTACACTACATCTAGGCTAGTCTTGTGTCACCTGGCCCACGTGAGTTGCTTACACTACATCCTAGGCTAGTCTTGTTCCACCTGGCCCACGTGAGTTGCTTACACTACATCCTAGGCTAGTCTTGTTCCACCTGGCCCACGTGAGTTGCTTACACTACATCCTAGGCTAGTTTGTTCACCTGGCCCACGTGAGTTGCTTACACTAATCTAGGCTAGTCTTGTTCCACCTGGCCCACGTGAGTTGCTTACACTAATTTAATAAGTTGAATTTTAATGAAAAAAAAAAAAGAAGAAAGAAGAAGAAAAAAAAAAGAATTGAAATCGAAGCAAAAAAATATTTTTTTTTTTTTTTTTACAAAAACGAACACGATAGTTCCGAATTCTAATATTAGAAATTTCTTGGAAGTAAAATATGTAAGACGTATAGTGTATTATTGTTACACAATAAAATATTTGATTGACTACATCGTAAGGTAGTCTCTTTCTAAAGGATTCTTCTTCTAAAGGCTCCCTGCGTGTGCTGTATTCAATAATAACCCTTTCACTAGCTAAAGGATAACTCCTCAGAAGTTATCCTGTAGCTTTGGAGATTTTGTATGTATTATTAATTTGTACAATATTCAATTAAAAAAAAACAATTACTCTGTCTTATCCTGCTTGAGCAGGGTCGACGACGTTCAACCTCATGCTTGAGGTTGGTTGATTTTGGCACATTTTTACGGCTGGATACCTTTCCTAACGCCAACGATTCTATTTGATTTAACGTCCTAGATTAGCTCTCTTTTAATTTGTAATTATTTGTGTTATATACAATATATCCTATTAATAGAGCTCTCTTTTCATTTGTAATTATTTGTGTTGTATACAATATGTCCTATTAAAAAAGCTCTCTTTTAATTTGTAATTATTTGTGTTGTATACAATATGTCCTATTAATAAAGTGCGAGTAAATAAAATAAAAATAAACACCCTTATCTTTCCCTCTCCAGCTCATCCCCTCGGGATCCAACACTTGCTGGAGCCAGGAAGCTGTGGACATGTTCTGCCGGTTCTGTAATCAGAACCCTCACGAGATCTTTGCCCTCAAGTTCCAGCCCTCCTCGAGCAACGACTCCTCCAGGTAGTTGACACTAACTATAATACAATACAATACAGAGCGCACAAATAGCTCAATGGTTAAGCACTCGCTTGCCATGCGGAAGATCCCGGGTTCGAACCCCCGCGCGACAAAAATTGTATTAAAAAATTTGGTTACAGTTGTTTGTAAGGGATACCTTCCGGTGGGCTCGTGTTGACCCAGCACCTAATAGGGAAGTATTGTGTCACTTCTCGCCATCAGAGGGGAGGCATACTACGGGATGGGCAGGCTACAACACAGACCACAAGCGTCTACAGCAGCTCCTGTTTCATGGCTACGAAATAAAAAAGGCTGTGAAACCACGCATCTTTAAAAATAAAAATAAAATAATAATACAATACATTACAATACAATACAATACCGTGCATTAGTCTGTCCCGGTAGATACTAAAGGCGGTACTCTGTGGATCCAAAGATTGCAGAGACCGTGGGTTCGAAACCCAGCCGGGACATGACAAGTTATCCTCCCATTAGGGATTTTTACCACATCATAATATGTCTTGGCCTTACTGCAGGAATAAGTATCATCAATAATTTATCCCTCTTATTGTTCGATGATTGTGTGTATACAATCGAACAACATTAATAACACAATAAATATCTTTATTGTGAAAAATATACAAAACTTAATTCCTTCGGCATTCTCTGCCACTTATCTGCCACCCAGTGCACGCATTTTTCCTCATTAATTTGAGTTTGTGAGCACATAATAATTAGACTCAGAGGGTTAGGTGGTACAAAATGCTTTGAGCATTAACCTCGCCTGGTGGTTACCTTCCACTAAAGAGTATTATTTTTTTTATATTTTTTTTTATAATATTTGTGTTTAGCACTTTCGTGATTTCACAACTACTCAAACTTACTTTACAATTTTTTTGCTGAAACCGGGACTTGAACCACCGACCTCCAGGTTACAAGTGCGCCGCCTTATCGATCAAGCTACTGAGGTCGGTACTAAAGAGTATTATTATTATTATCTAACTCTCTCTCTCTCTCCTCTTCAGTTCCTGGTCGGTGGTGCTGCGTAACGCCCAGGACGAGTGCATCAACGATCTGCTGGTGAAGGCGGGACTGGCCACGCCCACAAAGCTCAACGGACACGGCAACACCACGCCTTCCCCTCCCCTCGCGGCCAACAAGCCCCTCCCCTCCCTCCCCTCGCCCACCGTCAACAAAGGTTTGGTCACCGCCTAGTTTACAAGTTTTCCGCGGAGAGGAGACCGTTTTTGGCTGGCTCTGCCTTCCTTTGTTTCCTGCATGCATACAAGATGTGTTCCTTGTTGCCTGCATGCTCATAAGATGTGTTCCTGTTCCTTATTGCCTGCGATGTATTCCTGCTTCCTTGTTTCCTGCATGCACATAAGATGTGTTCCTTGTTGCCTGCATGCACATAAGATGTGTTCCTGTTCCTTATTTCCTGCGATGTATTCCTGCTTCCTTGTTTCCTGCGATATATTCCTGCTTCCTTGTTTCCTGCATGCACATAAGATGTATTCCTTATTTCCTGCATGCACTTAAGATATATTTGTGCTTTCCTGTTTTCCCTTGAGTGACCACTCGAGTAAAGATAATCCTTCCTGTTTCTTTGTTCCTGCGTGAACATGAGTTACATTCCTGTTAACTTTTCCTGCATGAAGATATTTTCCTGCTCTCTCCTGCATGTAAAGATACCGTCCTAGCTGTTACTGTTTATAGTCTAGAAGATGTCCTGTATGTATGCATTCTCAGCTTCGTATTGTTTTTTCTGACACTTGAGTAAAGAAACACATTTGAGTGATCGCCCGAGTAAAGGAACTCCTTTAAGTGGTCACTTGAGTAAAAAATCGCCTCTGAGTGGTGGTTTGAGCAAAGAAATTGATTCGAGTAAAGAAATGTATTTGAGTGATCATTTAAGTAAAGTGATCACTGGAGTTACAAACTGTCTTTGAGTGATCAATTGATTAAAGAAACTACTTTGATTTCATTGTCTCTCCAATGGATATTGTACACTTGCTTTGCAATGAATATTCTACAAGACGTTTTCCATGTGTATAATGTGCAATGGGTCCTAGTGAAAGACCATCTGCTCTCAAAAACGTACAGAAAATTGAAAAAGGTTTCTTTAAAAAAGAAAATAGTAATGGAACCAAAATTTTGGTGGACTAAATTTTGCCACACAAACTTGTGGACAAACCACAAGAAAAATTGAGAACTTGAAAAATAAATTAAAATAGAAAAAAGATCCGTTAATAACAGTAAGGTGGTCGTACGTCAACAATATGTTTGTCCAAGGCTTGAAAAATTCTATGTTTTCGGAGAGAAATAATGTTGGTTCCATTAAATGAGGTGCAACCAAGAACAGGGAAAAATCGTCACTTGATTTTTATACAAAAAAAAACATATGTAGACAGAAAACATGAAAAAGATCATTGAACATTTTCCTGTTGAATACAGTCTTGGATATAGCAGTCTTTGCAGAGAGGAAAAAAATTTGCAGTAAAAATTACACAGATTTTCTGGAAAAAATAGGATTGAAAATTTGGACGAGACGAGATATGTGGATTCACGAACTGTTTCTAAAAGAAAATAGGAGAAAGTGAACTGTCACAAGGAATATAGTTCTGATTATTGCAGTCGTTTAAAGAAGAAGAAGAAATTTTGCCGTATATAAAAGGTCATAGAGTATCTGTGAGAAATAGGCTTGGAAATTAGTCAGAGGGCGTATGTGAAATTTTTATTATATCTTGAGTTCTCTTATATTTGACGAGTGCTTTCTTTTATTTTATCAACCTCTTGAAAAGACTGATTAGCTGAATACATAAAACACGAATGGCTGTTTAGCTTTAAGTTAAGATAAGCCAGACTGTCCCTCAACTTGGGCTGTAGTGATCATAATAATAATACTACTCTTTAGTGGAAGGTAACCACCAGGCGAAGTTAATGCTCAAAGCATTTTCTACCACCTAACCCTCAGAGTCTTATTATTATGTGGTCACTTACTCAAATTAATGAGGAAAAATTCGTGCACTGGGTGGGATTCGAACTAACGGATCCCTACGCTACCTGGATTACCAGACTAACGCGTTAACCACTTGACTACCACTGCACGTGCTGTGATTGGTTAAAACTACGACTTGAGGGCGTGTCTGGCTTATCTTAACATTAGTCCTGTTTCATAATTTGGCACCTAATGAGAATTTTTAAGTTCAGAAACGTGATTTTTTTCTTCTTTGTTTTTTCCGTCTGTTGAGTTTACAAATAATGTGTCATTCAAATTTACTTCCGAGAAATTTCTAATATTAGAAATCGGGAAGTATTGTGTTCGTTTTATTAAAAAAAATATTTTTTTGGCTCCGATTTCAATTTTTTTTTCAAAAAAAATAAGGTCCATGACTTGCCGATACAGATTTTTTTTGTAGAATTAGAATGATGGAATAACGGTATTCTACCATATAAAACAAATTTGACAAAAGAATCGGTTTAGCGGTTTTAGAGTAACAAGATAGTTACAAGTATAAAATCTCAAAATTGCAACGTGTATACAATGTGGACCAAGTATGATTCAATTAAAAAAGGCGGGGAAAAAAATACAAAATATCAAAAAATACACGGTCAATTATGGACACAATACTTCCTCCTGGAACATACTAATTGGTCAAATCGTAATAGGTAGTGAAATATTTGATAAGAATCAATCCAATTTTTACCTCTAGACTACAAAAGTGTCATGAAGAGATTTTTTTTTCTGTGTAAACCGATGCATTATCCTTTTTCTTTTAATTTGTAAATACTAGAGAAAATGTCAGTTTCAAGTATGTATTTAAAAACTATTCGAACTTTATCCCTTTGAAGACTTAAAAACTATGAAATTAAATGAATACCATATCTATTTTTGAAACGGAAAATTAACAGAAGACTAAATCAATAGTTAAAAAACAAGAAATTCACTGCAGACCATCACAATATTAGACAAAATCAAGAAATTAACTGTTATCATATTTGTGTTTATCACGACGTGATATCACAATTTCTCAAACAAGATTTACTAAATCTGAACTTGGAAACCGAACCACCGACCTCCGGTTACGATCCACTGTCTCGATCGAGCGACTGAAGTACAAGAAATTAACTATTTCATTATTTAAAAAAAAATCCGTCGGAGCCTCGAACCCCCAGTCTCCAGAGAGCGAGCGCGCGTACAACCACCACCACCACCGCTCAGCAGTCTCCGTTTTTTTCTGTTTCCAGACAAGACGCGAGCGGAATTTTACGCCAAGCAAATCGCGCGGAATCGAACCCGGAACCTCGCGCTGCTCGCCAGCATCCGAGCTGACGTGCGGGAAAACGTGAAGGTGATGATCCTCCTGCGAGGCTTGCCGGGCTGTGGCAAGACCAG
>CM044958.1:2747211-2785672 GCA_024516035.1 Bactericera cockerelli | reverse complement strand
TAATAATATAATAAAAAAAAATAAACACCCTTATTTTTCCTTCTCCAGCTCATCCCCTCGGGATCCAACACTTGCTGGAGCCAGGAAGCTGTGGACATGTTCTGCCGGTTCTGTAATCAGAACCCTCACGAGATCTTCGCACTCAAGTTCCAGCCCTCCTCGAGCAACGACTCCTCCAGGTAATTGACACTAATAATAATAATAATACAATACAATTTTTTGTAATTTGTAAATATTTGGCATCTTTATTTATTAAATAATACATAGACAGCATACAAGTAGACATATAGAAATATAGACAGTATGGGTCCCAAGTTCTAACTTATGATAAACTAGCGGGCTGTCGCCCGCTTTGCGGGCCGAGGCATGGCCGTGAAAGCAAAAAATCCTTTTTCGCCAATGGCAGGTGTTGCAATGGGAGTTTCGAAAAATCCCGTCTTATTGCACATCTAGACTATAAGACAAAGCTACCTACCAAATTTCAGCTTCCTAGGACTTACGGTTTGGGCTGTAGAGCGATGATCAGTCAGTGAGTGGTCAGTCAGTCAGTGACTTTGACATTTATATATTAAGATAATATACAATACAAGATTGGACAAATATGAAAATTAGGACCTATTTATTATTATGTGCCTATAATGTAGCCAATAATGAAATTGCCTTCTACTCACACTAAGAGATTAGAATCTCTTGTTTTGTTAGTAAGATTAGTCCATTAGTCTGTCCCGGTAGCTCAGTGGTAAAGGCGGCACTCTGTGAATCCAAAGATTGCAGAGATCGTGGGTTTGAAACCCAGCCGGGACATGACAAGTTATTTTTTATTTTTTTATTTTTTTTAAGCTTTATTAGGAGGACAAACAGGCAACAGTATAAAATTAAGAAAAGAAAGAAAAAAACAAACAAGTGACAAAATAAATATTTAAAAAAGAAAAGAAAATAACAATAATGTCCTACCTAAAGGGCGGGGTTATTGCCTGTGGCAATCTCTTCCACCCAAAGTTATCGTCTCATTTGGGATTTTTACCACATAATAATATGTCTTGGACTTACTGCAGCAATAAGTATCATCAATAATTTATCCCTCTTATTTTTCGATGATTGTTTGTATATAATCGAACAACATTAATGACACAATAAATATCTTTATTGTGAAAAAATATACAAAACTTAATCCCTTCGGCATTCTCTGCCACTTATCTGCCACCCAGTGCACGCATTTTTCCTCATTAATTTGAGTTTGTGACCACATAATAATAAGACTCTGAGGGATAGCTGGTACAAAATGCTTTGAGCATTAACCTCGCCTGGTGGGGTTACCTTCCACTAAAGAGTGTTATTTATTATTATTTTTTTTTATTTTTATTTTTTTTTTATTTTTTATAATATTTGTGTTTAGCACTTTCGTGATTTCACAACTACTCAAACTTACTTTACAATTTTTTTGCTGAAACCGGGACTTGAACCAGCGACCTCCAGGTTACAAGTCCGCTGCCTTATCAATCAAGCTACTGAAATCGGTACTAAAGAGTATTATTATTATTATCTAATTATCTCTCTCTCTCTTCCTCTTCAGTTCCTGGTCGGTGGTGCTGCGGAACGCCCAGGACGAGTGCATCAACGACCTGCTGGTGAAGGCAGGCCTGGCCACGCCCACCAAGCTCAACGGACACGGCAACACCACGCCTTTCCCCTCCCCTCGCGGCCAACAAGCCCCTCCCCTCCCTCCCCTCGCCCACCGTCAACAAAGGTTTGGTCACCGCCTAGTTTACAAGTTTTCCGCGGAGAGAAGACCGTTTTTGTCGGGCTCTGCCTTCCTTTGTTTCCTGCATGCGTACAAGATGTGTTCCTTGTTGCCTGCATGCTCATAAGATGTGTTCCTGTTCCTTATTGCCTGCGATGTATTCCTGCTTCCTTGTTTCCTGCATGCACATAAGATGTGTTCCTTGTTTCCTGCATGTACATAAGATGTGTTCCTTGTTTCCTGCATGCACATAAGATGTGTTCCTTGTTTCCTGCATGCCTATAAGATGTGTTCCTGTTCCTTATTGCCTGCGATCTATTCCTGCTTCCTTGTTTCCTGCATGCACATAAGATGTATTCCTTATTTCCTGCATGCACATAAGATGTATTCGTGCTTCCGTGTTTCCTGTTTTCCCTTGAGTGATCACTCGAGTAAAGATAATCCTTCCTGTTTCTTTGTTCCTGCATGAACATGAGTTACATTCCTGTTAACTTTTCCTGCATGAAGATATTTTCCTGCATGAAGATATTTTCCTGCTCTCTCCTGCACGTAAAGATACCGTCCTGTTACTGTTTATAGTCTAGAAGATGTCCTGTATGTATGCATTCTCAGCTTCGTGTTGTTTCCTTTTTCTGATCACTTGAGTAAAGAAACACATTTGAGTGATCGCCTGAGTAAAGAAACAACTTTTTCTGATTACTTGAATAAAGAAACATATCTGAGTGATCGCCCGAGTAAAAGAACTCCTTTAAGCGGTCACTTGAGCAAAAAATCGCCTTTGAGTGATGGTTCGAGCAAAGAAATTGATTCGAGTAAAGAAATGTATTTGAGTGATCATTTAAGTAAAGTGATCACTGGAGTTACAAACTGCCTTTGAATGATCAATTGATTAAAGAAACATCTTTTAGTGATCACTTGAGTAAAGAAACTACTTTGATTTGACTGTCTATACTTGCTCTCCAAGGGATGTTGTACACTTGCTTTGCAATGAATATTCTACAACAAGTTGTCCACGTGTATAATGTGCAGTAGGTCCTAGTGAAAGACACTCTGCTCTCAAAAACGTACAGAAAATTGAAAAAGGTTTTTTTTTTAATAAGAAAATAAGTAATGGAACCAAAATTTTGGTGGACTAAATTTTGCCACACGAACTTGTGGACAAAACCACAAGAAAAATTGAGAACTTGAAAATAAATTAAAATAGAAAAAAGATCCGTTAACAACAGTAAGGTGGTCGTACGTCAACAATAAGTTTGTCCAAGTCATGAAAAATCAGAGAGAAATTCCATTAAATGAGGTGCAACCAAGAACAGGGAAAAATCGTCACTTGATTTTTATACAAAAAAATATACCAGAAGTGTAGACAGAAAACAGGAAAAAGATCATTGAACATTTTCCTGTTGAATACAGTCTTGGATATTGCAGTGTTTGCAGAGAGGAAGAAATTTTTCAGTAAAAATTACACAGGTTTTCTGGAAAAAATAGGATTGAAAATTTGGACGAGACGAGGACGTGTGGATTCACGAACTATTTCTAAAAGAAAATAGGAGAAAGTGAACTGTCCACAAAGAATATAGTCCTGATTATTGCAGTCGTTTAAAGAAGAAGAAATTTTGCCGTATATAAAAGGTCATAGAGTATCTGTGAGAAATAGGCTTGGAAATTAGTCAGAGGGCGTATGTGAAATTTTTATTATATCTTGAGTTCTCTTATATTTGACGAGTGCTTTCTTTTATTTTATCAACCTCTTGTAAAGACTGACCTTATTAGCTGAATAGATAAAACACGAATGGCTGTTTAGCTTTAAGTTAAGATAAGCCAGACTGTCCCTCAACTTGGGCTGTAGTGATAATAATAATAATAACACTCTTTAGTGGAAGGTAACCACCAGGCGAGGTTAATGCTCAAAGCATTTTCTATCACCTAACCCTCAGAGTCTTATTATTATGTGGTCAATTACTCAAATTAATGAGGAAAAATTCGTGCACTAGGTGGGATTCGAACCAACGGATACCTACTCTACCTGGATTACCAGACTAACGCGTTAACCACTTGACTACCACTGCACGTGCTGTGATTGGTTAAAACTACGACTTGAGGGCGTGTCTGGCTTATCTTAACATTAGACCTGTTTCATAATTTGGCACCTAACAGGGAGTTTTAAGATCAGAAACGTGTTTCTTTCTTCTTTCTTTTTCCCGTCTGTTGAGTTTACAAATAATGTGTCATTCAATTTTACTTCCGAGGAATTTCTAATATTAGAAATCGGAAAAATTGTGTTCGTTTTTGTAAAAAAAATATTTTTTGGCTCGATTTAAATTTATTTTTCAAAAAAAAAAAAAAAAAAAGAAAAAAAAGGTCCACGACTTGCCGATACAGATTTTTTTTGTAGAATTAGAATGAACGGTATTCTACCATATAACACAAATTTGACAAAAGAATCGGTTTAGCGGTTTTAGAGTTACAAGTATAAAATCTCAAAATTGCAACGTGTATACAATGTGGACCTAGTATGATTCAATTAAAAAAGGCGGGGAAAAAATACCAAATAACTAAAAATACACGGTCAATAAAATTATGGACACAATACTTCCTCCTGGAACATACTAATTGGTCAAATCGTAATAGGTAGTGAAATATTTGATAAGAATCAATCCAATTTTTACCTCTAGACTACAAAAGTGTCATGAAGAGATTTTTTCTGTGTAAACCGATGCATTATCCTTTTTCTTTTAATTTTTAAATACTAGAGGAAATGTCAGTTTCAAGTATTTAAAAACTATTCAAACTTTATTCCTTTCAAGACTTAAAAACTATGAAGTTAAATGAATACCATATCTATTTTTCAAACGGAAAATTAAAAGAAGACTAAATCAATAGTTAAAAAACAAGAAATTCACTGCAGACCATAACAATATTCGACAAAATCAAGAAAATTAACTGCTATCATATTTGTGTTTATCACGACGTGATCACAATTTCTCAAACAAGATTGACTAAATCTGAACTTGGGACTCGAACCATCGACCTGCGGTTACGATCCACCGTCTTATCGATCAAGCGACTGAAGTACAAGAAATTAACTATTTCATTATTTTAAAGATCAAGCTACTGTGAAGTACATGAAATTAACTATTTCGTTATTTTAAAGATCGAGCTACTGAAGTACAAGAAATTATCTATTTCATTATTTAAAAAAAAAATCCCGCCGGAGCCTCGAACCCCCAGTCTCCAGAAGAGAGCGCGCGTACAACCACCACCACCACCAGCACCGCTCAGCAGTGTCTCCGTTTCTTTCTGTTTCCAGACAAGACGCGAGCGGAATTTTACGCCAAGCAAATCGCGCGGAATCGAACCCGGAACCACGCGCTGCTCGCCAGCATCCTAGCCGACGTGCGTGACAATGTGAAGGTGATGATCGTCCTGCGGGGCTTGCCAGGCTGCGGCAAGACCAGCCGCGCTCGTGAGCTCGTGGCGCTGCTACAGGGTGCACACGAGGCCGCCACACCCGTCGTGTTCAGTGCGGACGACTATTTCCAGACACCCTGTGGTGGTTACGCGTACGACGCGAGAAAGATAGGCGAGGCTCACAACTGGGCGTACAAACGTGCCGAGGCTGCGGTGCTCGCCTTCACGAGTCCGATCATAGTGGACAACACCAACACGGAAGAGTTCGAGATTCTCAACTATTTCAACCTGGCGTACCCGAACTGGTTCAAGTTCTACGTCCTGGAGCCAGACACCCCCTGGGCGTTCTCTGTGCCGGAGCTAGTCCGCCGCACCACCCACGCGGTGCCGGCGGAGAAACTGACCAGGATGTTGAGGCGCTACTGCTGGCCGCGGGGGCAGACCTGGAGCCAGGCGGAGGTGAGGGACACCACCAGCCTGAGTGAGGACGGAGTCGGGACCTGCGTGGAACGGATGCAGGACGCGCGCATCACGTGACAAAGTGTGTGTGTTTTTTGCGTTTCTGAATGGTGCGTCCACACATGCTGGCGTAAAAAAAGCTACTTTCACTTCCAATAAATGACAATGGGACAGGATAGTCTGTTGACAAGATATTTATTCTGTCCTGTGCTAATCACAGGAGTCATGCCACAATCACTCCAACCAGAACTCATTATCATTCATAATAATATCGCCTTATTTATACTGCCCGACTAGTACTAATAAGTTCCATTATTCCAGCAGTAAGCCCAAGACGTATTATTAAGTGGTCAAAATCTTAAAGGGAAGAATAACTTGTCATGTCCTAGCTGGGCTTCGAACCTGCGACCTCCGGATAACCAGACCCAACACCTTGAACACTGAGTAGCTTTATCGACCGACCTCAGTAGTTGGAAAGATAAGGTAGTGGACTCGTATCCAGGAGGTCGGAGGTTCGAATCCCAAGTACGGCAAACATTCATAAGATTAGGTTTGAATAATTTTCACATCACTTTAGAGGTATCTTAATATTATTGTTAAGAGTCGCTGTCTGCTAGTCGCTCGAAAATTTTAGGAAACGCAACTTTTGTTTGGGAATGGAGCAAATTGCCAATTTCGAATAGACCAAAAGCAATATCGCACGCCGCTAAAACTAAACTTAACTGTGACATTTATGTAAATAGTTTGCAAAGGTTACATTAATTGCTGTGATACCTACATTACCATATTAATGAAAAGCTCAATCTCAAAATATGATATTATAAAGTAATATTTTGAAAGTTAAGTTTAAGTTACCATATTTGTGTTAGTCTACTTTCGTGATCTCACAACAGCTTATACTCGTTTTACTAAATCTACGCTGAAACCGGACTCAAAACACCGACCTTCAGGTTACTAGTCCGCCGCCTTATCGATCTAGCTACTGAGGTTTTGAATATTTTGAAAGTTGTTAGTATTTTAAATTTAAAAATATGTATTATTTTAAAAGTCAGGAGTCGTAGGTTCTGTTTTTTATGAGCTTTTATTATAGAATGCCTACAACATAAAGTTTTGTTTTTAATGTTTTGTTTGAATACTATTGTATTCTATGCCTTTACTTGTGATAAAATAGAATTGAAATTTTTTTTGTACCTCAGAAAATTTCAGTATGATCATTTTTTCAAGTATTAAAAAGTATTTTTATATGATGAAATACCTCTGTATTATCTAATGAAGTATTTTGTAAATAATAAATTTGTGATATTTCAGTATTAATATCATGTATTAAATTATTTCGTGACCTTGTTCCTTTTATTGTGACCCAACGTGAAATTGAATCACTGATGACTTTTCTAAGAAGTATGAAGATACCAGCCTCCGTGGCGTAATGGTTGTGACTACTGCCAGTAGTCCAGAGTTTCCGAGTTCGACTCCCGGTAGAGGCAGTCTTTTTGACGAAAATTCTGTTCCATCCAAACACGTGAGGCTGGCACTTCCGGACCTACCCAGGCTGGGTGAGGTTAATGTGGGTAGCTGGTACTATTCCCAGCGAATGTAGGGTAAAACCCCCGTCCTGACTATCTATCTCAGTCAGGACGTTAAAACCAAATAGAATCAACTGGTCACAATAGATCTAATTAGGTCACAGTGTTAATTGTAAGGGTTTCACTGAAAACCCTGCAACCAGATCAGATAATAATAATAATGAACCTCCTTCTCCTCATGTAGACCTCGAGAGGGTAATTGGTTAAATCACACCCTTTCCAGACAAAATACTGACTATTTCAAACCCAATTCTCGACTCCATCCAGGCTGGGCGAGGTTGTGAGGACTGCTCACCAACGAATTGAAGTTAAAACCTCGTTGTCGTATGACAATATCACTGGTAGTTGAGTGGTTAAGGCGCTAGACTGGTAATCTAGGTAGCGTGAGGATCAGTTGGTTCGAATTCCAGCCATTGCATGAATTTTTACTCATTTATTTGAGAATTTGACCACATAATAATGGCTCCGAAAAAGAACAAAAAAAGTTTCCTGGGCGCGGAAAAAAATAAATATCATGGAACTCTTTTGATAGTCAGTAATAAAAACAGGGAGTAGACCAGCAGTCTGGCTGGGGGACTATAAATAGAGAGTAGACCAGCAGTCTGGCTGGGGGACTATAAACAGGGAGTAGACCAGTATTGGCTTGGTTCTGGGGGCCTTTGTCAATTATTAGCCTCCTTGTAAAGACAGTGAGTGGTAGATGTGCTGAGTCATTCCTCCACTGTCTGGCTACTATCGTTCACGATGACGCCACCCTATGAATAAAAATAGCTGCAAGTGATCCATTGACTATTAAAGTTCTGAGCGTTCAAAAAAGTTAAAAAAAACTACCTAAAAATCAGTCTCTTTTTAAACGCAGTATCTTGGCCAACCCATTTCGATATCATGAAAAAAGAAATCAACAGAAAACGCAATTTTCGGAAAATAATTCATCGGTATATACATTGTATTTATTGTAAAAAAATGATCAAATTTACAGATTTCTTTTTCTTATATTGTCATTAAAAATCAAAGGGGTAATTGAAAAAACATAGCGTTGGTAAAAAATGTTCATCATAAGAAAGTTACAACAGAATAAAAAATTCTGTCTCGGCAGTTCTCAAAAAATATACGAGATATGAAGACCACTCGGGAAGAAAGATGAAGGTCCACGATTTTTCATTTCGAGAAAATTAAGATTTGAAGTTCAAAGCTGTGTCGCAGTTTAATTAATTAAGTTTTACTGGATCTTTTTAAAGAATAAAATAGGCTGTAAATATGGAAATAGTATAATAGTAGGTGAAATACTATTTCTTGCCGTGACTGATGCACCTTCATCATTCTTTCCGTGTATGGGTATTTTTTTTATTAAGATATCTCAGTACCCTCTTCTTTTTTGCAATTTTTGAATTCTACACATCTGACCTACAGTACCCTAATATCCAAAACCACCAATATTTTTTTTTTTTTTTTAAATTGTACCCTCATCGTTTTTCCCGTGTGGTCTTCATATTATATATATAAAAAAAATACAATTTTATATAAATACATAAAGAATGCCACAGCTCAACAGAATGCCATGTAACTCCACCCGAGGAGAGAGCAAGAAGAAACCAGCTAAGGCGTTGGCAGGAACACGGCCGCATAACAGGCCGCGTAGCAGGTTCCATAGGCGCCATTACATGCGGCCAGCGCAGGCGAGGCCGCAATTAGTGTGGCCGGAACTGTACCGAAAGTAGCACCGGCCGCGGCGAAACATGCGACCGCAACAGTTGCGCAGCCAACCTGACATATGCCGTAGGCCACGGGACCAGCCTGCACCCTGGAGCTGGCCAGAAGAACGACCAGGAGGGAGTAGAAGAATGTACGAGCTGAAATCATTTTCGACTCGGTTTTACTAACGAAAAACGAGAAAAAAAAAAGCGGCACCGAAAAGTCACAGTACAAAAAAACTATGAAGCGACGTTTATTTATTAGAGAAACCGGCACCGATAAGTCACAGTAGTGTTAAATGCAAAATTACTGAAACAACACAGACGTGGTGAGAGCTGAATGAAATAGGAAACTCTGGAAGTGGCTGAAATTGCACTCGCAAAATTTAGCTTCATTGACATTATTTGATAGGAGTTTGTTCAAGTCTCACGTGAGGAGAGATGGTTTTGCAAATTTTTCAACTCTCGGAGTGAACAATGCTGAGATAGAGGAATAACACAATCCTTACTCAAAAAGTCAAAAATGTTATTCATAATGTTGATATTAGCACGTAAAGTGAACAATAAAATAAATAACATTAAGTTATCGTGTTACTCCTTTTTTAATCACTAGAGTGATCTCTCACAATTCATCAATAAGTTCTGGGCAAATTAGCTTTGAGCTTTGCTCTCATTAGATTTATTATTATATTTATTATTATGAATCCTTATTAAAATTCGCGATGTACAATTTAATTTATAAATATTTAAACATTGTAGATAAATAATAAAATTCATTATTATTATTATTATTCTACAAAAAAAAAAAAAAAAAAAAAAAAAAAAACACAATTAGAAAATTATGGTTTAAAAAACCCTAATAGCTTATGGTATTTTTTGGGGTAATACTATGTGTTAAGGAGTTTTTTTTATGAGATTAGAGGAATATTCCTCTAATATTTACAATATTTATCTTTTTTTTCTATTGAAGGTTGTATCCTTGGTCCAAGTGTCATGCCGTCTGGCCTCTTTCTATCATTTCTTTCATAAAAAATTCAAGTTCACAAACTCGCCATTAATTTATTCTCAGTTTGTACAAATCCGCCGTGAATGTAAATCATTATCTCACTCATCATATCAACAATATGTAATATCAGCGGAAAAACAGATAATAAAGGACCCAAGAAAAGTTTATAAATTTATAAATAGTAAAAAACAAAATCTAAAAACTTCCTGTCTTTTTTAATATTTACATCAATAATATCCTACAATCTGTGCAAAACGTGTCTAGTTGGCTGTTCGCGGACGATTTTCGCATATCCTCAGTGGTGAATGGTCCTGCCGACTATATGGCGCTGCAATCGGCTCTTAAAGCCTGGTGCTGCAGACCATGATTTTTGGCGTGGCAGTTAACTTGTGAAACCCAAATTAAAAAAAAAAAAAAATTGAATCGGAAAAGATTTGCTGAAATAATCGCGAAATAGCTCTGGTCGAGTTCAATCAAGTTTTATCACGTGTTTAAATAATGATTCTTTGTCGACATTTTACAAAAAAAAAAAAAAAAAAAAAAAAAAAAAAAAAAAATTGCTCAGGAGAAATATGAAACGTCCAGAAATATGAAAAAATTGAAATCGGAGCGAAAAAAATATTATTTTCTTTACAAAAACAAACATAAAATATTGAAACTCTAGTCCTCATCGAGCAGTATACATACATAATTACCTGCTATTATAAGTAATTAAGTTTTATAGTCGGTACAGTCATAGTGATAGTGACGTCATCCCAAACCGACAATAAGAGAACCAATCAGATTATCGGAAATTGTGGGACTTTCCTACAGTAATAGTTATTGTTGTTGAGGAATGTTTTGGTTAAATGCCTCGTTGAGTAAAGGTATCTTTAATATCAAAGGTTTGAATTATAAAGGTCTACATAAATTGAATGATGTGTCTTATCTCTAAATCAGGGACGGGCAAATTTGGAGCAGTTTGTCACTTTAGCCATTCTCTCTGCCACTAAACCCTTATACTGACTGCTCTTTTAATATCCTATTATCTCCCCTTATTTCAGATGACAAGTGGTTTACAAAGGAGAAGCTACAGAACATTTTAGCGCAATACTCAACATCTCTGGAAAGCATTGAGTCATTAGCCATGGGATTAAACTTCAACAAGAATATTATGAAAGTGGATAATACAGATACCCAAAAATCAAATCTTTTCGTCTCACAAGGCGCAGAGTCGAGCTATCACAAAGACGTTCCTGAATTTAAAAGAAATCTTGAATCCAATGAAAAAGTTCTTGTATCAACCGACACAATTCATTGTACCCGCTCTTTCGCTCCTGCAAAAGCTCAAACAACATTTCCTGCAAATGCCAATATAAAAGTTCCTGAAACAATACCTGTTCTAGTTCCTACGTCCTGTGATTCTGTTTCTTCCTCAACTGTACGTTTAGATTTAGTGTCTTCAGTAGTGTCACCTGATTCGCAACCCTTGGCAGATTATTGCCAGTTCGATTCCAGTAATATCCCGATTCCTGGTGTGGATAGCGAAACATTCAGAAAAACTGAAGGTTCCAGTCAAGTTACCAGAAATGAAGCGACTAGCTTATCCGAAGATCTGATAGATTTCAATTCGCCTTACAGTGTCAAGTGTTCTGCATCCAGAGTTTTCAGTAGGTCTCATTTAGAAGATTTTAAAAATCTTTGCAGAACGTCTGAAGAATTGGAGGTTCAAGTGTCGGAAAATTCTACCGTTTTAAAAATTCCAGATGATCTTGACTGTCCTGGATCAAAAAATTCAAACGCATCAAGATTACTCGAAGATAGTGAGGGTCGTGTCTCCAGAGAATCATACTATTCTAGAAAACTAGAAGACCCTGAAGGTCGTATCTCAAGAAATTCGAAACGTTTCCAGAACACTTGAAAATGAAAGTCGCCTAAACAAGAACAACTCAAATAACTTGCAAATGGTGGGAGAGTTGCTGCACAAATTTGGTCGCGAAATTGATAGCACTAGCCAAGTTCTAGGTGAAGCTATAAAAAAACAGTTAAAAACCGTGACATCCCTGGCGAACAACGAAGCCAGACTAAAACAGATTGAAAACTTAATCCACGATAGTTGTACTGTCGTAAAAGTAGATACCATACTAGACCAATTGAACAACGATAAAATAGATAAAAATAAGCAAAACTTCCCCGCCAACACGAACGACTATGGAACTGCATCAACTGGAAATGATGCACACTTCCAAGGAGACAGTGAGAAAATAAAGATCAATCAAGTCCTGAATAACCTAGATCCTTGCCACTCTAATAAATTTCAACATACGAACACTTTGCTCAGCTCCGAGCGCATTGTAAATCGACTTAAGTCTCCTGCAGAAGAAAGAACACATAAAGTGATCAACGAGCTCAGAACAAACGCTTTTCAATCCATTACAAGTACTCCACCGATGAAAAGTCAAAGTAATGAAGATCGACATGAAATCAACGTCTCGAAAACGAAGTCGACTTCTCACGATTACAAACAAAGTGAAGACGGAAAGCTGAGCGGAATCGCCGAAAATCTAAACGAGAACCTCTTGGTCAGCAGCAGTGATTCTTCGGTCAGAAGAGGTCAAGTGCCGCAGTTCAAGAAATCTCGGTCGAGAAAGTTGGTCAAAGCAGACTTCTCGACGATCATATCCACCATGACTACAGACGAAAACGGAGAAACAGCGAAGAATTGAGGACTATGTTGAGTCATCCATGCAACATGTGACGAAAGCGAACACAGCAGCAGTCGAAACTGACAAAGAAAGAATTAGAGTCAATACTGTACTAATTGGAATTAGCAAAGAGACACACAGAGTGAACACTCCACAAAGTGGCAACGATAGACACAGATACAACACAGCAACAGTTGGAGTTGACAAGGAAAGACTCAGAGACAACATAGAATTAGTTGGAGATGGCAACGAAAGACACAGAGACAATATAGCACAAGATGGATTTGGCAACGAAAGAAAAAAAATCAACACAGCAGCTGCACTAGATGATGTTGGCTACGAAAGAAAGAGAGACAAAACAACACTAGTTGAAATTAGTAACGAAACGCACAAAGTCAACAATGCACAAGTTGAAGATGGCAACGATAGACACAAAAACAATACTGCCTTCATTGGACTTGACAAAGAAACACTCAAAGACAATACAGAATTAGTTGGAGTTTGCAACGAAACACACAGGGACAATACATTACAAGATGGATTTGGCAACGAAAGAAACCAAATCGAAACAGCACTAGATGGAGTTGGCGAAAAAAAGAGAGACAATACAATACTTGTTGGAGTTGGTAACATTACACACAAAATCTACAATATGCAAGTTGAATTTGGCAACGATAGACACGAAGTCAACACTACCTTGGTTGAAGTTGACAAAGAAACACACAGTGACAACACAGCACAAGATCCAGCTGACAAACAAAAAAACAATGAACATCGCGAAATGAACAAATCATATTCAGCGGAATCAAATCTCCACCAAGCAGACTTCGAAACTTACAATTCGAATGCGAAAACATCCCTGAATTGTAACGTTCTAGAAAACTATCCATCCAAACAGGCTGGAAATGTAGACGGTCATTCAAAATCCTCAGACTCTCGAAGGGAAAATGAATCCTATGACGTGAAGATGTACGAAAAAGATAATAATGTCAATGCCAATCTTGTTGAAAGTGATCTCAATAATGTAAAAACTGAAGCGGGTGCTTCTAAAGGCAAAGGTGACGCTCTTAACACATCCACGGATTCGAAGGACGAAGGAAACGTTTTCTTCGCCACACTACCGGAACAGAAGGCCGAGAATCATAATATTGCCTCGAGTACATCGTCCGATGTTCTGACCCGGGGTCACTCTCAGGAATTGGGTGTGAAGAAGAAGAGGAGACCCCGCAAGAGCAGACAGCTTGACGCCGCCCCGCCCGGGGTGAGCCTGAGGAGTTTGGCCCAGAAGAGCAACATATTCGAATGCTTGGAGACGTTGAGCCATTCTGCCGATGTGAGCTCAGAGGTAAGTCGAGTGCGATTTTATAGTCTTTAAGGCGAAATGAATAAACAAAATCAAGATTACTAGTTCGAGTCTAAACTCACTACCCCATTTAAATCGAAATGGTAAAATCTAGACTTTGGTCTATAGAGGTATTACAAAAAAGTCTATTCATTCCGCACTTAACCCTAGGTAGTTTTAATAGTATTTTGACGGTCAAAATAGTTAGGGCGCTGGTTTGATAATCCAGGTATACTCGATCCCATCATTGGACATGTTTTTGGCCTTTAGAAAAATGCTTCTATATCTCAAAGGGGATGTGCGTTAACTGGATCCTTTATAATATCTATAATTGCATATGTTTTGAAGGTCTCCTAAACATCAATATTCTATCTACATAAATATCAATATACGTACTAAAAATGAACACCCATACTAATACATACATACTGCCTAGTATGACTAAATTGTCCTTAATGAATGATGTGTACTGGTAGTCAAGTGGTTTACGCGCTAGTCTGGTATTCCAGGTAGCGTAAGGATTCGTTGGTTCGAATCCATCCAGGGCATGCATTTTTTCCTCATTAATTTGAGTTTGTGACCACATAATTAATAAGACTCTGAGGGTTAGGTGGTTAGAAAATGCTTTGAGCATTAACCTAGCCAGTGGTTACCTTCCACTATAGAGTATTACTATTATTCATTTTTTATCGTATTCTTCTTCTTTCAATCTACCTTTTCTAGACATACTTGGGGTCGACATTAGTCAATCTCTTACTCATGGTTGAGGTTGGATGAACTTCCTAACGCCAACCCTATTAAAGGCGCACCGATTTGTGTTATTGTCTTTCGACCTTACATGGCTGGTATCGAATCTGTTGAACGTCGGGGTTACGCGTCGCGTCGTCCAGCGAGATCATCGTCATACAATAATAAATTGTAGCCATGAAACAGTAGCTCCTGTTTCATGGTACGAAATAAAAAAGGTTGTCAAACACTCATTTAAAAAAAAAAAAAAAAAAAAAAAAAAATGGTTCAACTTGAATAAAATTTCTGAAAGTGCCAAGAGTTTGATCTTATGGTTTGTCTAGATGCCTGAACTGTTAGTTCTTTAGTACAGGGTGCACTACGGGGAGGCGATCCAACATCCTTTTTATTCGGGCAGTTGTTTTGGTACCATTATTTTGTGGTAAAATTTTGAAAAATTTTGACGAAAAAATACTTTAAAAATGTTTAAAAAATAGGGTGCGATTCAAACCAAAAATTCTCAATTATATGATGAAAATTCCATGCACTGGGTGCGATTCAAACCAAAACTTCTCAATTATATGATGAAAATTCCTAAATCTAAAATTTCATGCGCTGGGTGGGATTTCGAACGAATGAACTCTCGCGCTACCTGGATTACCAGTATTTAGCCTGGATTAGCCCCTCAACCACTCGACCAACTAAAGCATTTTTGTGTTTGGATTTTTTCAATCTAGAAAATCTCTATGGGAGCGTGCCTGGTCTCCAACATAAAAAGAAAAAATCGCTCTTTTCATCTACTTGAATAGTATTTTGTCCACGATAGTCAATCCCAACACTTTGTTGCCCGTAATATCGCGACTTGACGCCTCAGGAATTTTTATCTATGAGATAATACGTTATGTACTTTCTTCAGCATCATTTGACGGTTTCATAGTTGACAGAGAAAATTGTGAAGGTTTTATTGCGATCACAAGTGCTTCAGTTTGACTGATAATGTTTATCGTTGTTTGAGTGACTTAACCCATTGCGTGCCGAGCCCTTTTAACCTGATAACCCAAGATCAGGCTCAGTTCAGTCGATTTCAGCAGTCTATTACATATGATACACAAGTTTCTTGTGATAATTAATAATTTTTTATTTACATAGGAGTCCGTCGCGTCTATCCCAAAAACACACTTGATAGTGTGCTTTGGGACGAATCGGGTTATGGGGCCGAATTATGTTCTGTTTTTTTGGGGTCGAATCATGCTATGGAAAAGGTCTACTCAGGTAGTTTGGGCCCGAATCGTGAAGTTCCCTTAGTAATATAAAGAAGAAGAAGAAAAAAAAAAAAATATATATACATATGTCCTAACTAAAGGGCGGGGTTTATTGCCTATATGCCTATGGCAATCTCTTCCACTCAATTATAACCTTGTCTATCATATCTGATAAACGGGTACCAGAAAACATACGGTTGTCTATCATATATGATACCCATGTTACACAATGGGGTTACGGCTCCAGGGATTCAAGGCTTAAGGCTGGAGTGTCTGGAGTCAATAAAGCAAAGATAATTCTTATTTTCTCCATGTTTCTTTTAGATCTAGGTCGTTCAAGGCGAGGGTTTTTACCCTCTATTCGCTTGAACTCAAAAATCAACTTAAAAAAACCAATTCACCCAGCCTGGGTTGGGCCGGAAACAAGCCCAACAACAGATAATTCGGATTTTGTAGACATTTTGTTTTGACTTTCTAGGTCAACGAGAACCCTATTTTTGGAACCACCTTATTAATCGTGAAAGACACGAAAAGATTCATATTTTTTTTTTTTTAATATAGTGAACCAGGAGGTGAAGTTAAAGCTTCTAGATTTTTTTTTTTTTTTTACCAGCCAACCAAACTGTAACAATCTTTCGTTCTATTCTCAGGAGACGTCATCTCAGCGCCTCAACATCACAATGCTCGCCATCGACCAAATCCCAACCAAAGTGAAAACATAAATCCAAATGGTCACCAAACCGACAGTGCCCGAAGTACCATCTTAGCCCGAGACAAGGGTCTGAAACAAGAATGTCAACCCTAGAGATAGATCTACTCGGAAGAAATCGGTCGATTCCAATTGTCTAAAACACAAGCTGATCTCAATGAACCGAAGACAAGGTTTGACCCTACTGAAGTGAACGCGAGCAAATGTCACTCCGTCGGATTCAAGGACCAATCAGAACGCGGACACCTCGGCGAGAGCCAATCAGAATCGAGAGAGTGTGGTCAAGATGCAGAAGTGGTACTGGTTGACCTTGAGACAAGAACTGCTGCTCAAGGACAAAGTGTCAAGGACGATGAAGGTCAAGGTCACGCGAGTGTCTGGGGTCGCGGAGTTCTTCTGTCAGACCATCGACATCTTTCCAGGTACTGAGGGTGGTTTTAAAATATTATTTTACATTTTTTTAAATAACTTTATTCCCGGTCCTTTTCTTCTCATATGCAGGTTTCTCTCATATCCAGGTTTCTCTTATATCCAGGTTTCTCTTATAAAGAGGTTATTTTCCCTTGTGGAGAGGTAAAAATGGACTGGAAATTTGTTCTCTCATGTGTACTTTGTACTTATTTTGAATAATAAAAAATACCGACCTCAGTAGCTTGGTCGATAAGGCGGCGGACTTGTAACTGGAGGTCGGTGGTTCAAGTTTTGTTTTATTAATCTCAATTACTCTATGTATGTATATATTTTTTGTAAATAAATCTTGATCGAATAGTTTAATCATAAGTGCCGGTTTCAGCGCAGATTTAGTAAAACGGAATTTGAATAGTTTGATATCAGGAAAGTGATTAATACTTATTTTGTTATGATAACTTTCTTTTCTGTGGCATGTTCAGATACCCTTATAAGATAACCAGATAACATTTTAATTTATTTTTCTGTGGCATGTTCAGATACCCTTATAAGTTAACTAAGATAACTTTTTTATAACTTTTTAATTTATTTTTCTGTGGCATGTTCAGATACCCTTATAAGATACCTAAGATAACTTTTTATAACTTTTAATTTCTTTTTCTTGTGGCATGTTCAGATACCCTTACAACATAAATAAGATAACTTTTTTTCTATGGCATGTCCAGATTACCCTTATAAGATAACTAAGATAACTTTTAATTTATTTTTCTGTGGCATGTTCAGATACTCTTATAAGATAACTAAGATAACTTTTTATGACTTTTAATTTTTTTTCTGTAGCATGTTCAGATAGGTACTCTTATAAGATAACTAAGATAACTTTTTATAACTTTTAATTTATTTTTCTGTGGCATTTTCAGATACTCTTATAAGATAACTAAGATAACTTTTTTATAACTTTTAATTTATTTTTCTGTGGCATTTTCAGATACCCTTATAAGATAAACTAAGATAACTTTTTATAACTTTTAATTTATTTTTCTGCGGTATGTTCAGTAACCCTTATAACATAACTATGATAACTTTTTTTTATATGGCATGTTCAGATACCCTTGTAACATGACTAAGATAACTTTTTTCTAACTGTTAATTTATTTTTCTGTGGCATTGTTCAGATACCTCTTATAAGCTAACTAAGATAACTTTTTTATAACTTTTAATTTATTTTTCTGTGACATGTTCAGATACCTTATAACATAACTATGATAACTTTTTTTTATATGGCATGTTCAGATACTCTTATAAGCTAAAATAAGATAACCTTTTATAACTTTTAATTTATTTTTCTGTGGCATGTTCAGATACCCTTATAAGATAACTAAGATATAACTTTTTATAACTTTTAATTTATTTTTCTGTGGCATGTTCAGATACCCTTATAAGATGGACTAAGATAACTTTTTATAACTTTTAATTTATTTTTCTGTGGCATGTTCAGATACTCTTATAAGATGGACTAAGATAACTTTTTTATAACTTTTTAATTTATTTTTCTGTGGCATGTTCAGATACCCTTATAACATAACTATGATAAGATCTTTTTTATATGGCATGTTCAGATACCCTTATAACATAACTATGATAACATCTTTTTTATATGGCATGTTCAGATACCCTTGTAACATGACTAAGATAACTTTATATAACTTTCAATGAATAATAAATTAATTTGTATTCACCGCAGAGTACGAGCAAGGCTTCAAGGAAACTGTTCGTGGCGAGCAACACGCCCGCCGTGTCTGGCTCGTGGCTCCCCGCCTCTAGCTGCGACCTGCCGGCTGGTCATGGCCCGGGACCCCAAGTCCAACTGTGGTACCGCTCTGGGTACTCCAGAGAGATCCAGCACAGCAGGTCTGCAAGGTAAGGGCTTTATGACACATATGTGGGAGATTGTCATTCAAACCTTTCAACAAAGTGGAACAAACCATATTCCCAAAATACTATTTGGTTGAAAAGCCAAGGGCAAATGTCTATAATAAGAGCAGTGGTTTGAGGATAAGAGGAGCAAGGGGATAAAGAAGCTTACCTATGAAGACAGAGCGGGGAATGCCTCATTTTTATTAAATATATATATATTTTTTTTTTAATCTATGACGAATGAGTGTCTTAAAATATTAATAAAAAAATGAGAAGAAGGTTAAAAAAGGAGGAAAAAAAAAAAAAAAAAAAAAGGTAAGGGCTTTATAATAGAGTAGAATAGCCTAATCTGACCTTAACCTAACTAACCCAGAAGATGAAGCGCAGCAGGTCTGCAAGGTAGGGCTTTGAATAGAGTTGAATGTTTTTAATGAGAGTAGATGATTTGAATAGAGTTTTTTTTGTTTTTGAATGGGGTTTTTGAATAAAATGTTGAATAGAGTATTATATGAATAGAATAGAAATTTTAAATTAATAGAGTAGAAGATTAAAAAATTCTGAAAAAAATTCCCCCAAAATACACTAGTTTTTTGGGGGGAAAAAAAAAAGTATATACAAAAGTTTGGGGGTAAAGATCATTATTATTTTTAAACCCCCAACCCAACCCCCAACCCCAAACAAAAAGGGGAAGGGGCAGTTTTTGAATACCCTTTTAATTCCCCAAAAAACCCCCCGAGAGAAAGGGAAGCAGCCCCTTAAGGGTTTTAAGGGGGGTTTAATGAGTGGGGAAAGAAAACTGCCCCAACCTAACCAAAAACCAAAAACCCGAGTTTTAAAGGGGACAGCAGGTCTGCAAGGTAAGGGTTTTTTAATATTTTTTAAAAGAAAAACTGCAAACCCCAAAATCCCCAACCCAAGGATGAAGCCCCGCGGGGTTTGAAAAAGGAAAAAGGGCCCCTTTAAAAAGGGGGTTTTGAAAAACCCAAAACCCCCCCAACCTAACCCCAGGGGTTTTTAAAACACACCCCGGTCCCCCAAGGAAAAGGGGTTTTAAAAGAGTAGAATGGGGCCCAACGGGGCCAAAAACCAACCCCAAACCAACCCAGAGAGATAAAGGGGAAGAGGTCTGCAAGGAAAGGGTTTTGGGAAAAAGAGTGGGGAAAGCCCAATCTGACCAAACCCCAACCCCCCGGGAGGGGAGCCCCCGCGGTTTAAAAAGGAAGGGGGTTTGAATAGAGTAGAATACCCCCAATTTTCCCAAACCAAAAAATAACCCCAGAGAATGAAGCACAGCAGGTTGAAGGTAAGGGCTTTGAATAGAGTGATAGGCCCAATCTGACCTAATAACCTCCTAACCGAGGATGAAGACAGAGGTCTGCAAGGTAAGGGCTTTGAATAAAGTAGAAATTTGCTTTTTAATGAGGTAGAAGATTTGAATAGAGTATTTTTGACATTTTTATGTCTTTGCTCTGGCACAAACCAAAAATGTTAACGAAATTAAGTAACGAAATTTTTGTAACGAAATTATGTAACGAAATTTGTGCGAAAATTATGTAAGAAATTATGTAACAAAATATGAACGAAAAAAAAAAACATGAAAAATTTCCCCATGGTTGCAGGACTGTTGCAACCCGTTTTTCCTTGTCGGGTTTTAAACCCACTACCTAGCCATTAGAAATAGGTTGTTACCCACTGACGTATCACTCAACATCTCATCGCATCGGTTCCCGTCCTATAGGGACCGTCGGGACGATTTAAGAATATAATCTTTCAAACTCTTGAATAGGATTGACTATGGCTTTATCCTTTGAAAAAAGGTCTGTTACCCACTCAAAATTAATTTTCTTTCTACTAGCTTTTAATGTGTATCAGGGGATAAGTGAGAACTAGATGTAGGGGAGGGCAATATGAATATTTTTTTGTTTTTGAATATATGTTGAATAGAGTATTATATGAATAGAATAGAAATAAATTGAATAGAGTAGAAGATTTGAAAATTGCTGAGATAAAGTTCCCGAAAAAGTACACTAGTACTTTCAAGGGAGACACAAAAATGTATGTATATACAAAAGATAAAAAAATAAAGATCATTATTATTATTATTAACCTAACCTAACCTAACCCAACCTAATTAATAGAATAGGGACAGTTTAGAAATAGCCAATCTGACCTAACCAACCAACCTAATATTAATAGAATAGGGACAGTGTAGAATAGCCAAATCTGACCTAACCTAAACCCAACCTTATCTAATAAAATAGGGACAGTGTAAATAGCCCAATCTGACCTAACCTTACCCAACCTAATCTAAATAGATTAAGGACAGTGTAGAATATCCTAATCTGACCTAACCTTACCCAACCTAATCTAATAGATTAAGGACAGTGTAGAATAGCCTAATCTGGACCTAACCTTACCCAACCTTATCTAATAGAATAGCCCAATCTGACCTAACCTAACCCAACCTAATCTAATAGAATAGAATAGCCCAATTTGACTTTGTTTTGTTGATTGTTTAAAAAAAAGTGTAAATAAGTAAATAAAATAAAAAATAAGATCGAACCCAATTGAACATGCGTGCAATGCCCAGCGCGCTAACTCACTTGGCACCGGTGACTACCCACTGAAGAGTGTTATTTTTATTATTGCTTCCTTGTTTTCTCAGGTATTCTTTGTGGACTTCGGCACTGAGTCGTACGTGAGGGAGTCTGAATGTGCGGGAGATTCAACCCGACTACACCACTGTACCGTATCAGGTGAGACATGGGGTTGGGTGGAAGAGATTGCCGCAGGCAATAACACCGCCCTTTAGTTAGAGCATATGTTTATGTATATTTATCTTTTCATTCCATTATTATATACATTGTTTTTAGTCAGTGAATTAAAAAATGGTCTTTGGCACCAAAATCCCCTCGCGTAGCCTATATCATGGACTTTTTCTTATTTGAGTACTAGCGGGCTGTCGCCCGCTTTGCGGGCGAGGCATGGCCGTGAAAGCAAAAAATCCTTTTTTCGCCAATGGCAGGTGTTTGTAGTGGGAATTCGAAAAATCCCGTCTTATTGCCCATCTAGACATAAAGACAAAGCTACCTACCAAATTTCAGCTTCCTGGGGCTTACGGTTTTGGGCTGTAGAGCGATGATCAGTCAGTGGTCAGTCAGTCAGTGACTTTGACATTTATTATTAAGATATATGAACACATAATAATAGCACTCTGAGGGTTGGGTGGTAGAAATAATTCTGTCATGAAGTGAAGCTACGTCCAGCAAGGTTAGGACATGGATGTCCATTCAAATTCGAACCCTCGCGATGCTGACTATTCCCGGCCCATTCAGGCTGTATGAGCTAAAGTTGAGTGGCTGGTTTGCGTGTTACCAGCGAATTGAGGGTACATCCCTCGTAAAGATATGGGGTTCGGTGGAAGAGAAAGCCACAGGCTTTAGCCTCGCCCCTTGGTTCACTACATATTCTATTTTGTTTTTTTTTTTTTTATCATGTCCTATTTTGTTGAATGTATGTAGTTGACCAATAAAGTGTTAAATAATAATAATAATTATAAAGATATGACCATGCAGTTGAAAGCTACGTTGATGCCAAATTAAAAAAAAAACCTTCTATAGGAGCAAAGACTCGGGTTGTTAAGTCTCCTCTGTAAATAAACATGAATTAAAAAAAAAACCCCTCTATAGGAGCAAGGACTCTGGTTGTTAAGTCTCATCTGTAAATAAACATCAAAATAAAAAAAAATCCTGTATAGGAGCAAGGGACTCGGGTTGTTAAGGTTCCTCTGTAAATAAACATCAATTTAAAAAAAACCCTTCTATAGGAGCAAAGACTCTGGTTGTCAAGTCTCCTCTGTAAATAAACATCAATAAAAAAAAACCCTTCTATAGGAGCAAAGACTCTGGTTGTTAAGTCTCCTCTGTAAATAAACATCAAATAAAAAACAACCCCTTCTATTCCGTCAGGCCATCCGCTGTGAGCTACACAATGTGGTAGTGTCTCGGGAGCCAGAGTTCACGCGTTCGGAAGATTGCGTCAACTGTTACCGCGTGTGGAGTTCCCTGGTACAGGCTGGCCAGATCTACGAGGTCAAGATAGAGCAGATACTGGAGTCGTAAGCATTATTTTTTTTAATAAGTATTTTCTTTCTTTATTAATTCAAAATACATTTTGAGGTAACTGTACAATACATACATAAATATACAATACAAATGCAATTGAATAAAAAAATGTTAAAGTTATTATTGCCCTTTCAGTATAATGCTGGTGTTGGGCTATATATATATATATTTTTTTCATGTTTGTGTTAATCACTTTCGTGATGTCACAACTACTCAAACTCGCTTTACTACATCTACGCTGAAACCTGGACTTGAACCACCGACCTAGAGGTTACAAGTTCGCCGCCTTATTGATCAAGTGCACTGGTAGTCAAGTGGTTAACGCGCTAGTCTGGTAATCCAGGTAGCGTAGGGGTCCGTTGGTTCGAATCCCACCCAGTGCACGAATTTTTCCTCATCAATTTGAGTTTGTGACCACATAATAATGAGACCTGAGGGTTAGGTGGTAGAAAATGCTTTGAGTGGTTACCTTCCACTAAAGAGTATTATTATTATTAAGCTACTGAGGTCGGTTTGAGTCGTAAGTAATACAATACAATTCAATACAATACTCTTATTGTCAACTCGGAAGAGAATGGGGGAAAAGAAAGAGGACTATAAACAGACAACAGACTATCCAAAACCTAACAAAGTCAAATTGCATATAGCCCCAAGTTCTCACGATGGATGATCGCAAATTGAATTATTTGGTTCAGGACCTTTTTAATATATTGTTACATGTTTTATTAATTTTACCAATGTTTAAAAATAAATATATACCAAGTGTTGGCGTAGCAATCCCCTTAAAGATAAAAAAAAAAATTGGTTCAGGACGAGCCAAATTTTCAACTGAATCTTGCTGAAGACCCCCTCCCCAGCTGTGACCAAGCTTATGCCAGGCTTATAAAGAAATTGCCCATGTTCTCATGAAGGTCGATTGCACCTAGAAATAAGTGCATCAGAAACGGAACCACCGTTTCACGTGAAGTTGGATGCCAGCACTACCCTAGCTGTAGCCAAGCTGGCTACAACAACAAACAGATGTTTCCAAGCTGGCTATAAGAACAACAACAACCACATTTTCCCATGTGCGATCTACCATTGTGAGGACGTGGACTTTTTCTTTAAAAGCCATTAAACCATTGGGGAACTGCAAGATAGCCGGGCTCCTTAGGGTTGTCTAGTCAGTTCTCTGTTTATATGTAGTCTATTTATAGTCCTCTAAGGTCCAAATAAGTTAGACTTAACTTACTTAAGAGGTAACTATATTGTATTAATAACTTATTGTCAATAAAGCAAATAATTCAAATTATTTTTTTTCTCCCTGTTTAACGTCTCTCAGGCAGACAGCTTTTTAAATTATATAATAATTATATAGTCACTTTTCATTTTACTTCCGGAAAATTTCTAATATCAGAAATCGGATGTATTTTTCTATTCTAACAATTTTTTAAAGTAATACAACTATACTTGTGAATTGAAATCGAGTTAATGCTTATTTTCAGGAAAAAAATCGGTGGCCATATCAATGGAGACTGATGGCTTTGATATGGGTCAGATGTTAGCTCTCCAATGCTACACCCCATTTGTGGCGATCAAATCTCCTGCCTTACAGGGTGATTGGGGTGACTTTGTGTACACCAACTGAGAAGAACTGATCGACGAAATTGTGCAATACCCCATTTGAAATTAGATCGATTACAAGTTATTTTCGTAAATCCATTGGTTCTTATTCAATGGTGCACCCCTCTTGAAAATGCACAGATACCCCATGTAAAAAGGATAGATTTTTTGAAACGAAAATACAGTATTAGAAAATAGATTCAATGCTTATTTCATTTTAAAATGGATAGATTTTGTGCTGTACCCCATTTCAAAATGAATGGATTGGAGCTATTCCCATTTGAAAATCGATAGATTTAATGCTAGAACACTGTTAAAATTGATAGATTCAACCATATTCCATTTAATGCTTTCCCCCATATAAAAAGCATCGATTTAATGTCATTATTTTGTACCATTTGAAAATGCTAGATCCCAAATAAAATTTGATAGATTCAACGATATACTATATCCCATTTAAAACCTTATAGATTAATGCTATAGATACTCCCTTTGGAAATGGATAGATGAATTGTTCTATCTCATTATAAAATGGGTATATATTCCATTTAATTTTTTTTAAATGTTAGTCTTTATTTAAAATCGTTTGGATTGTACCCTATTTGAAAATTCATAAATTTGGTTAGTATTTTTATAAATCAGATTTAATTACTTCAAGTTATTTTTCTAGTATTATTATTGCTTCATGAACTGATTATAGATAGTCATTATATTACTTCGTTGTTGTGGTGTGTTTGACCATACAGGTCAACATGCATCACTAGAATCTAATTAAAGATATAGAGGTATTACTTTGTTCGTGAAATACATGTGACTGTTAGTGTTAATACAGACTGACAGAAATAGTTAATTTTTAATATTGTAATATATATTTTTTTTTAATTTGGGTTTAACGTCGCTTTCAACCGTATGGTCATACCACAACGGGGGTTTTACCCTCCATTCGCAGGACTCACAAAACCTGCTACCCACATTAAACCTCACCCAGCCTGGGTTGGGTCGGAGTGCCAGCATCACGAAGTCTTCACCTCGCTGAAACGTTGCTTAACTTCGGTGATCCTACGAGAACCAGTGCATTCCACGCGCCATCGACGCTGGAATTTTATTTTTAAAGAAACTGAATTACCAGAGAGATTTTACGAAAGGCCTATGAACTTTGCCCCATGCACTGTATGCATTTTAGTGATGTCATTAGTATGTAAGTCTCAGTCCATATGTGTTGTTCATAGGTGAATGTGTGATTATCATGGTAAATCATTTGGTATGGCCATAATCCAGCACAAGGAGATATATTGTCTGTGCGGAGTTATTGTTATATTGGTGGATAAGTTAGTCTAGTAATCCAGTTAGCGTAGGCATCCGTTGGTTCGAACCTTACCCAGTACATGAATTTTTCCTCTTTAATTTGGGGATGTGACCTCAATATAATATAACTCTGAGGGTTTGGTGTTGCAAAGTCCTTCGACAATTAACCTCGCCTAATGGTTACCTTCCACTAGAGTGTTATTATTATTAATGTAGGTCTGTGATATTTCTTTCTTTTTTAAATTAGTATCACCCCAACTAGTTCAATAGGTTTGGTATCCACTCGTATTAGAAGAGACTGCATTGTCTTCCTGCCATGTCACATATCTTAATTTTTAGTTTAATTATATTACCTACAAGGTATAACCGTATTGTACTTGCCTCTTTTCTAATAGCTCTTAGGAAATTTAATTGAAAATAACATCAATATTCAAAACTTCCAAATTGAGGCCTTTTTTTGAGTCTCAGTTTTGTTGACTTTTTTCTTTTTTGGGTTTAACGTCGCCCTCAACTGCATGGTCTTATCCGGCCAGGCCCTCCATTCTCTGAAAAGTCACAGAACAGCTTATATTAAACGTCACCCAGCCTGAGAGGGGGAGCCAATAGCCAGCATCATGAGGGTTATAATTTGAATGGTCACCCATCTAAGTCCTAACATTGCTAGACGTTGCTTAACTTCAGTGACTGAATGAGAACTGTGTATTTAATTTTTTTTTTTTTTTTTTTTTTTTTAAAGATGAGTGTTTCACAGCCTTTTTTTTTATTTCGTAGCCCTGAAACAGGAGCTACTGTAGACGCTTGTGGTCTGTGTTGTAGCCTGCCCATCCCGTAGTATGCCTCCCTCTGATGGGCGAGAAGTGACACAATACTTCCCATTTAGGTGCTGGGTCAACACGAGCGCACCGGAAGGTATTCCTTACAAACAATTGTAACCAAATTAAGAATACAAATTTTTGTCGGCACGGGGGTTCGAACCCGAGACCTTCCGCATGGCAAGCGAGTGCTTAACCACTGAGCTAATCGCGCGCTCAGTATCAAGAGTAGTAGGAACTTAAATAGTATCAAGAGTAGTAGGAACTTGAGTCCTTACTTTTTTTATGGAAATTTATGTTTTTCCCTTACATTACTTTTTCGATTTTGTTTTTTTGATTTTTTTTTACTTAATGTTATCATTTGTTGTGTTCAAAAAGAGCTTTTTTTATTTTTCTTTGATATAATTATATTCCTATTAAAAAGAAACACAAATTTATTTTCCAAAATATATTGTTTTCTTATTTTTATTAGGTACGATTGATCACTACCGAATTTCATTCATGTTGATACATTCTTCGCAAAATTGACCTTACTTCGATGAAAATAAAATATGTCAAAATTATTCGCCTCAATCAGGTAATTTTAAACAACAGCTACAAATAGGTGTATTCGTCTCTATTTAAGATGCATCTGATCTTAGTCCTAGTCAATGTTTTTAAACTACTGAAAATGGTAAAAAAATGAGAGAAAAAAAAAAAAAAAAAAAAAAAAAAAAATAGAATAATATTTTTCATAAACAAAGAAATGTATATAAATAATTTATTAATATATCAATGCGAATTGTTTTATACAATGGAATATAAATAAATATAAAATAAAATTTCTGTTTATCCTTTAAATATAATATTGTGAAGCTTACAATTACAATAATTTAACAAGGATGAAACACAGTGTTCACATTTGAGTTTGTTGAAAACTCAACTCAAGTTACAATATTTGTAAAGGTAACGAGGGTAAACAAAAACGCGTACATTTTGCACATGCGCAAACATGCGTATTTCTGCACCTGAATAGATTACAACTTTCAAAGATTGTAACATAAGTAAAGCTTACAAAACTCTTTAATTAATATCTTACAGTAAGATTATCTACGTCTAATTGGAATAGGAAGTTATGTCTCTCTCTCTCACCATATTATGTGTGCAGTAGGATTTACATCACTTGTTATTTTGAATAGGAAATTATTGGACCATTCAAATCATCCTCATAATATTATGGATGGAGTACATACATTAAATACAAGTATTTTTTATTAATGAAACATTAGCACTGGAGTTTAAACTAAGCATCGTTTTAGCCAATGAAATCAATAACTAGGGTATAAATATAACAGAAGACTTAGTATTTTATTTTTTTAATGATAGTTTTTAGCCAATGAAATTATTGAATAAGCAATTGCAGGTTTCAAATACGAATAGAATACTGGCTGTGAAATTTAAAACGATAAGATCTAACGATTTTTTAACCTCATCTGATCTTTTTAGGAGCACATAATATTTTGGAAACGAAAGTGGAGAGAAGAGACAAAATTATATTTTACTACTTAACTATTATAAAAATAAATTCTATTTGAATTACAAAACAAATGTATAATAATTGATATAATTTAAGCTAATTCTAGGAAATTAAAACACAAATTGAAATTAAAAGGAACGTGGAATAATCTAACGGACAAAGACTATGTACAAGTTTTATGACGGGCAGTATTTTCATGATTTGAATGAAGGATTTAAAAATGAGGTGCAGTTTGCTCTGGTAAATCTTTTGACCTCTATTGTATGTAATCAACAAAAATTATTGATTATGAATGAATTGTATATTAATAAATTATAACCAATTAACGAGTCTTAATACATCAGTGAATTAGGTAGAAGTATAGAAATGGAATATTTTCTGGAGTCCACTAAAGATTATCAGACTCTTTTTTTGGTGTAAATCATCAAACTTTTTTTCGATAACTTAATATGTACTGAAAAAAAAAACATTTTAATTTTCCAGACCTGAAAATTTCTTGCCTTGTCGACTTTGAATCTAAAGATATTGTTAAAAGTATATCTTTGGAGACAATAATCCGAACAAAGAGAAATCTTACATAATTAATGAAAAACAATAAAAGTTGCACTATAAATCTACTTCGATAAAACCCATTCACAATTATATATGAACAAATTACGCACAGAAATTTTATTTGGGAAACAATTAATTATTTAGGACATCCTCAACACAAAACATAAGCATGGGTTAGGGAGCCACCTCACATGACTTTTAAATAATTACACGAGTTCCTATAAAAGCTCCCAAAATATATTATTAGGAGCACTGTCAAAAGTTGTCTTGAAAAAAGAAAGAAAAAGAAAGCCAAGAGACATATACATAACAATTATATTCCTGAAAAGGAATTCAAAACTGTCCTAAATTCTCGAAAAATGTTTGTACTTTGAACAGTATTGCATTTCTGAACATAAAATCACGCCTCATACAGTACTTGTATTTTCAATCCAGGTTTTGAAGATATCAGAAGTAGCTCTATCTTGGTTTAAAAATTAATAATATGTTGGGTTCTAGCTTATGGACTTTCATGTTTTGAGCGACAATGGTGATGAAGTCTCAAATAAGTTTGTTTTGTGCGTGATTAAAAATATATAAGAACAGAAGATGTTATAACAGTGAGCAAAACATTAAAACACAGATAAATAACAAAAATTACGTACAGACACAACTGAATTTAAATGAATTTCTGGATTAAAAAAAAAAAAAAAAATTGTTGTGCAAAAATGACAAAATATTGATAATATGAAACAAAAAACTATCGAGTACTGAACGTTTTAGTTTTTTTTCTCACAAATCTACACATTCTAGCTTATCAATATTACTGACAACCGGCACTATCAGAAAAAGATCTCAAAAATATATTATCATGTCAAAATTACCAGAAAGGTCAAGAAGTACTCAAAAGTATTCTCAGGTCAAGAAGTACTCAAAAGTATTCTCAGGTCAAGAAGTACTCAGAGTATTCTCAGGTCAAGAAGTACTCAGAGTATTCTCAAGTTAAGAAGTACTCAAAGTATTCTCAAGTCAAGAAGTGCTCAGAGTATTCTCAAGTCAAGAAGTACTCAGAGTATTCTCAGGTCAAGAAGTACTCAGAGTATTCTCAAGTCAAGAAGTGCTCAGAGTATTCTCAAGTCAAGAAGTACTCAGAGTATTCTCAAGTCAAGAAGTACTCAAAGTATTCTCAGGTCAAGAAGTACTCAGAGTATTCTCAAGTCAAGAAGTACTCAGAGTATTCTCAAGTCAAGAAGTACTCAAAGTATTCTCAGGTCAAGAAGTACTCAAAGTATTCTCAGGTCAAGAAGTACTCAGAGTATTCTCAGGTCAAGAAGTACTCAAAGTATTCTCAGGTCAAGAAGTACTCAGAGTATTCTCAGGTCAAGAAGTACTCAAAGTATTCTCAGGTCAAGAAGTACTCAAAGTATTCTCAGGTCAAGAAGTACTCAAAGTATTCTCAGGTCAAGAAGTACTCAGAGTATTCTCAGGTCAAGAAGTA
Organism: Bactericera cockerelli; assembly: GCA_024516035.1. Lineage (NCBI taxonomy): Eukaryota > Metazoa > Arthropoda > Insecta > Hemiptera > Triozidae > Bactericera > Bactericera cockerelli. The sequence continues at coordinate 2,755,348 of CM044958.1, read as the reverse complement.
CTCAAAGAATTCTCGAGTTCAGAAGCACTACTGAAGTTATTTAGCCTGAGAATTACGCCAAGTATATTAATAAAATCACTGGATATTGAATCTAACAACAAATCTAAGGCTAGGAATAAAACACTGAACGTTTTATTTTCAGCAAGACGTTCAAGGCTTGAAACAAACCTCAAGTGCAAGGGAACACTCAAATTCAGAAATCCATGTCAAGTTCGACTGCAAATTTCTCAGCGGCTTATATGCTCAGATTTTCCAACTTGAATGTTAACTTGCAGTAAGAAAAAGAAGTTTTGATACAGCCTTAATCAATTATGTTGAAGCTCAGATGATCACAAAGTATCAATGTGTTGATGCGAGGAGAATCACAAAAGTTTAGAATGTTTTGAGCCATCACTCGAGGCCACCCTCACTCCGTGATGGAGTTGTCTTCTGAGGTATCACCGCCTGAGGAACCTTTCAGTTTTTTACGTAGCCAACTGGAAGGGAGAGAAAATTGGTTAGAAATGGGCGAAGACGATTTGTATTTTGGAGATGAGAAATGTTTTTTACTTTCCTAATTAAAAATTTCTTTTTATAAAAGATTTGTACTTTTGGATTAAGAAATGACTTTTAATTTCCTAACTAAAAATTTTTACCTAAAAGATTTTTATTTGAGGATAAGAATTTTTGAAAATCTTACGAATTTCTTGTTATTTTATTTTATTTTTACAAGTCAATGGGACAATGTTCCAAGTTGTATCTTTGAAAAGCCAATTATCACTTTCTTTATCCTACGATAAGTAGTGAGAGCGTTTAAAAAATAGAGATCAGAAAAAAATCCTGCTCCGCTGGGAATCTAGTTTCCAAGACAATTTTGCCTGATAAAAAATCATTGATTTTGATATAAAAACTTCCTGTTTCTGTGAAATACTGATGATGTAAAGGTAGTGCCCTGAAGTAATGCGATAGCGGTTCCGGGGAACACGTACCTTAAAATAATAATAATAAATATCTTTCTTTTATATTATTTCCAAATTTGTGAAACTATTTCTTTGTAATTCATATATTTGTTCAATAACTTATGATTTACTAATGAAGAATTGTATAGTAGCCACACTTTCACCATTACAAAAAAAGAAAAGAAAATAAATTTGGTCGTGTTCACACAACCCTTCCACCACCGTAAGATAATTTTATATGCCTCTCTCAAGGCTACGAAATTACTATCTAGTAACTTCAGGGATTAGTATACATCATTTGAAGTAGAGTTGCACATTAGTCGGCTAGCAGTATATTAGTTTGTGACGTCACACAACGTGCTGTTAAATAGAATAGTCAGACTGTTATTTGATAGAATAGAATACAAATCATAGGTGCTAGAATAGAAAGACCAGGCTGTTAGAATATCAATCACAAGACAAGGGGGTAGTAGAATAAACACAAGTCAGGCTGTTAATTGATAGAATGTAAATTAATTGTGCTAGAAAAGATACATAGGACACAATTTTCAGTCTGCTAGCTTGAGTGATAGAACTTAACTCAATCCAGGGCCCTGTTTCAAAACCATTCTACAAGTTACACCCAGTTAGTAAATTCGGACAAATTAAATAAGCTTGAGTGAATTTTCGAGTTCATTCTAAGGTGCAATTTTCCACTTGGTTTTTTTTTTTTTTTTTTTTTTTTTTAAGTGGGTTTTAACGTCGCTTTCAACTGCCATGGTCATATCACGACGGGGGTTTTACCCTCCATTCGCAGGAAACTCACAAACCTGCTACTCACATTGACCTCACCCAGCCTGAGTGGGGCCGGGAAAAGCCAGCGTCACGAGAATTAGAATTTGAATGGTCACCCATCCAAGTCTTAACCTCGCTGGATGTCGCTTAACTTCGGTGTTCTGAAGGGAACCGGTGTATTCAACATGCCATCGACGGCGACGCTGGCCCACTTGGTTTTTTTTTTAACATGTTGATATGTATTTGATATGCTATGTGAATCTATGATTTTTTTTTTTTAAACATAATCGAATCCTAGGCAATATATTAGTGTTTTTATCACTTAGTTTGTGCTAAATTTCAATCTTGTGTCTGAATTTTCAACTTGAAAAATATTTTTTTCTCTCTCATTAAACTACATATTTGTAACTTGTTAAATGACTGTAACACAAGGCTGTTAGAATGATAGAGTACAGCTGGGGTGATAGAATAGAATGTTAGAGCTGTTAGAATGATAGAGTACAGCTGGGGTGATTGAATAGAATGATATACAGGGTGTCCCACCAAACTTGGACACCTCAAATTACTCGGCCCCTGAAAGAGTTTTTGAAAAATAAAAAAATCTAGGGTACATGTGCTAATTATGCGGTTTCAGTTATGAAAATTTTTTTATACAGGGTGGTTCAAAAGTCAGAAATTGAGGTGTCAACTTTCGATTTTTAAATGGATCGACCTGAATTTTATTTGATAATTTTACTTCTAAATGATTCTTGAGTACTTTTTTAAACAAAAATATTACATACAGGGTGGTTTTTTTTCGACCAATTTTTTTTCTAAATCTTGAATAACTCAAGTTCGGTTAATTTTTTCGATAACAAGAAGAGAATGTGTTTGTGTAATGAATACACGCACTTTCAATTGGCATCAAAAAATTTTATACAGGGTGGTTCACAAGTGAAATAATGACTTGATTTTTTTTAAAACCGAGTTTTTTTATTTTTTTATTTAGGATTAATAATTCTCGTCTAATTTTACACATTTTTCGTTAGTCATATCGAAAAACAAAACTAAAGTGTTGTACAGGGTGAGACATAATTTTTTTGTAACACCCTGTATATGGACAGTCAAAGAGACGCAAAATTAAATATAAAGACTAAAAATGCAAGAAAAACTTTCATTTTTAATTAAACTAAAAAGTTATGGTGTTTTAACTAATATTGTCGCATGAACCACCCTGTAGATATTTTCTTAAACCATCATATGGGTAGTCGAAACTGTCTAAAATTGAACGAGGAGTCCAAATCTGAAAGAAAAAAAATGAATTCAAAAAGCCATGCTCAATTTTATGTCTACACCTACCTACTTTTTATTTCAAGTTTTAAAATCATTCAGTGTGGACACCAAATTGAAAATGGCTTCAAATTCGTTGAATTTTATACAACTTAGAGTACCTACATGATAGTTTAAGAAAATATCTACAGGGTGGTTCATGCGACAATATTAGTTAAAACACCATAACTTTTTAGTTTAATTAAAAATGAAAGTTTTTCTTGCATGTATAAAATTCAACGAACACTTCGAATCATGTGGGAAAAACAAGTAAAAAACACGAATTTGAAGCCATTTTCAATTTGGTGTCCACACTGAATGATTTTAAAACTTGAAATAAAAAGTAGGTAGGTGTAGACATAAAATTGAGCATGGCTTTTTGAATTCATTTTTTTTCTTTCAGATTTGGACTCCTCGTTCAATTTTAGACAGTTTCGACTACCCATATGATGGTTTAAGAAAATATCTACAGGGTGGTCCATGCGACAATATTAGTTAAAACACCATAACTTTTTAGTTTAATTAAAAATCAAAGTTTTTCTTGGATATTTAGTCTTTATATTTAATTTTGCGTCTCTTTGACTGCCCATATACAGGGTGTTACAAAAAAATTATGTCTCACCCTGTACAACACTTTAGTTTTGTTTTTCGATATGACTAACGAAAAATGTGTAAAATTAGACGAGAATTATTAATCCTAAATAAAAAATAAAAAAACTCGGTTTTAAAAAAAATCAAGTCACTATTTCACTTGTGAACCACCCTGTATAAATTTTTTTGATGCCAATTGAAAGTGCGTGTATTCATTACACAAACACATTCTCTTCTTGTTATCGAAAAAATTAACCGAACTTGAGTTATTCAAGATTTAGAAAAAAAATTGGTCGAAAAAAAACCACCCTGTATGTAATATTTTTGTTTAAAAAAGTACTCAAAAATCATTTAGAAGTAAAATTATCAAATAAAATTCAGGTCGATCCATTTAAAAATCGAAAGTTGACACCTCAATTTCTGACTTTTGAACCACCCTGTATAAAAAAAATTTCATAACTGAAACCGCATAATTAGCACATGTACCCTAGATTTTTTATTTTTCAAAAACTCTTTCAGGGGCCGAGTAATTTGAGGTGTCCAAGTTTGGTGGGACACCCTGTATAGCACAGCTGGGGGTGATAGAATAGAATGTTAGAGCTGTTAGAATGATAGAGTACAGCTGGAGGTGATAGAATAGAATGTTAGAGCTGTTAGAATGATAGAGTACAGTTGGGGGTGAAAGAATAGAATGTTAGACTATTGTTAGACAGTGCGTAGGAGTGCTCAACAACGCTGCTAGGAACTGAATGCTGTGATTAGATTTCGCCGTCAGTTAAGACTGGGTCGAGATGTTCATGCTGGGTACTATTCCACATTGGCTTTCCACCCATCAGAGGTCTCTACAGAGTGCTGAGGTTTATTTCCCCTTCAAAACGAGTGTTGCATAGCCTTTTATTCCGTAGCCATTAAACAGGAGCTACTGTAGACGCTTGTGGCCTGTGTTATAGCTTGCTTATCCCGTAGTGGCCCTTTCCTTTGATTGGCGAGAAGTGACACAGTACTTTCATTTAGGTGCTGGGTCAACACGAGCGCACCGGAAGGTATCCCTTACAGACAACTGTGACTAAATTTTGAATACAATTTTTTTTCTCGACTCTGGGGATTCGAACACTTCTGCGTGGCAAGCGAATCGTGCCCTCATTGGTGGAAAGTCCATGCTCGCTGTGGGCTACTAGCTAGCAAGCGCATCTGGACCCGGGCATGAGATTAGGTGCGGTCACAATTCACAAAACACAAGCAAAAATTAAATAATATCATTTCTCACTTGACACAAGTTTTCACTTCTTTGTTTTACTTTTGATTACTGAACTGATTTGATACTAATTATAACAAAATTGGTACTAGAAATCATTTTGCTTTTTTTCCCCATGAAATATACCTACATAATATTACTTTTTGATTATGGTGCTCAATATGTATTGTTCAGAGTTCCATTTTTTGTGGTTAAGATGTTTTCACGCAGTGATAATTATTTCCTTTGGAAACAAAATAACAATTGTCATTTAAACTGCTACTCAATATATTATGTCTTCACAATATAATAGTGTCAAAGTTACTAGTGTAGACCGTGCACTGGTAGTCAAGTGGTTAACGCGCTAGTCTGGTAATCCAGCAAGCGCAGGTATCCGTGGGTTCGAATCCCACCCACTGCATGAATTTTTCCTCATTAATTTGAGTGTGTGACCACATAATAATAAGACTCTTGAAGGTTAGGTGGTAGAAAATGCTTTGAGCATTACTCTCGCCTGGTGGTTACTTTCCACTAAAGAGCATTATTATTATTATTATTATTATAGTGCGATCATGTAGGTACAATGGCAATGCATCACCGACAATATGCTAGTAAAAAATTCAATTGTAATAATCACAATTGTAATGTCACAATATTCAAACGTTTCCTAAAAAAACTCGGAACACCGACCTCCAGGTTACAAGTCCGCCGCCTTACCAATCGATCTAGAAGGATCGTCAGAATAGCAACCGACCACCTCAGTAGCTGGATCCATAAGGTCGGTGTTTTGAGGCCCAAGTACGGTTTTTTTTTTTATATACAAAGATCAGTTCTTGTCAAATACCTATCACATGTCAAACATGGTAAAAAAAGATCACCATGAAAACTTGTGCAAAAAAAAAAAAAAAAAACATGCATAAGAGTGAAAAGCCAACAACAACAACTGTAGTAAAACATCACACGACACACTGAAAGAATTTGGAGAAAATACATAAGCAGAAAAATAAAGAACAGGTACGAAGATTTATCTTCGCGAGACGAAACACATCTACCACGGCACGAAAAGAATAGGAGAGAACAAACGAGAGAAAATTGAAATTGAAGAGCAAGCAATGTGCAGTTATCTACCTGACACTTTCTTCTTCTTGGAGGAAGTGGTGGATGTATTATTGCTCTGGGGTGAAGAAGAGAAAGCAAATGAGATTGATTAGATTGAAAATGTGTTAGGCTAAGCCGTTTTACACCGAGCTTCCGCGTTAAAGAGTTGTGCCCCTTTGTTCCACTGTCGCGGGTTCAAATCTCGACCATAGCAGAATTTTCGGGCAGAAAATACAATACAAAACTCGGCTTATCCTGCAAGAATCAGACTAAAGAGTCCGTTTACTCTCACAGTGTAAATAGAGTCAAGTATGAATTATTTGTCGTGAAGCGAAGAGGCTTTTCACAATTTTTGGTGGGTAGCACAGCATTACTCAAAGCCTCCTTTACTTTTCAAAATTATTTTCTACAAACTCTGGTAACTCGGTTGTTACTGAAAGCTACTTCTCATTTTTCCTCACGAGTTTATGAGTGAAGCTTGGACATCCATAGTACAGAGTAGAATTTTCTTCTTCTTCTATAAACTTCATACAAAAATCGATTCATCCGGGATTCGAACCCAGGTCGCCGTGTGTTCTAGCCTAGGGTGCTACCCACTCGACCGCGGTGACTATTTTTAGCGGAGCAGAAAATATTCAAAAATCCGGAGAGGAATACATTTTCGCTCTGAAAAAGCAAAACCCTGAACGCTGATACGCTTCTTGGGTGGAAAAAAGGCTAAAATATTTCCCCCCCCAATTTATTCTATAGTTGCCTAAAAAAAAAGAAGAATTTAGACATTACTATGAAAAACCTCTGTGCCGGAACCTGTGAAGTAGGAGGGTGCAGAACAAATATTAATTGTTGGTTAAACTAACGGACAGTACACAATTAGTATACTGGTTAGAACACATATTACTATGATACACATTTAGTGCGGGTTAAAACCACAAACATTATTGAACTGAAAATGTTAATGTTCGGGTTACCAGCTTGGTTTAACTAATGAAGCATTAGCATTAGAATCTAGTGAATCGGTATGATTGGATTACATGAAAAACAATACTTTCTATACCTTAAAGATAATAGAAAGTAAAAAGAGAATATCTTCCATCCATACTTTCTAATTGAAACATGATAAGCCAGACTGTCTCTCAAGATGGGCTTGAAACTGAGGGAGGGTCTGGCATATCTTAAAATTTAATCCCGTTTTATAATTTGGCCCAAAGATTTGATGCCACGGTTTCCCGCCCCATACGGAAAAATAACACTTAACAGGTAACTTTTTTGAAATATACTTAAATTGCTTTAATAATGCTCTCTCTAATTTTATCATTTTTGATCACGAAAAATATTCCTAGAATTTTCCTAGGAAATAATTTAACAACTTTTTTTTGTTTGTAAGATCCCTCCATCCACCCCTGTTGGGCGATTGAAAGGGGGCACCTGCTGGCAACAGCCTAAATCCCCCTTATATTTAACAACTATAAAACAACTATAATTTAACAACTATAAAAACTGGAAGATATTGCCGGTCCCTTCAAAACTCCTGTCGATCCAGGCAGGTTCTACTGCAGATATTCTCGGAAGTAAATAGGTTACCAAACTTACCTCATTGTTGTTGAGACCGTTGGAATCGATGCTGATCGAGTCGTCACTGTGAACTTTCTGCGAACCAAACGAGAGGTGAGTGTCAAGAGTTAGATGGGATTTGGTCAAGATTAGATGGGTCAACAAGAGTCAATGAAGATGGGATTGATCATTGGAAAAGAGAGTAGTGACAGCGAAAAAAATATTTCAATTGAACGTTTTTAAATAAAGTTATTCGATTAATAAATAGTGTGTCAAGAGTTAGTGGAAATCCCTCCTCAATACTAAACGCGGCAAGAGAGCTCGTCTGTGAAACGACAGTGCCTTTTCGAGAACAGGCAAACCTTGTTATAAATTTACTGGATATAAGAGAAACCTTGTTATAAGTTTACTGGATATAAGAGAAACCTCGTTATAAGATTACTGGATATAAGAGAAACGTTGTTATAAGTTTACTGGATTTCCAAGTCAAATTTACCTCTCTCTAAGGGAAAATAATTTCTATATAAGAGAAACCTGGATGTAAGAGAAAAAAATTCCGGTACCTTGAGTTCTCTTATATCCAGGTTTGACTTTATAACGATCAACCTGTTTTTTGTCGCCTTGAAAATTCCGTGTTGGGATG